>JBBBDQ010001598.1:5007500-5302500 GCA_037127315.1 Ascarosepion bandense
ACATTCCAGGGGGACACGCCTATAACTGGATGGGATCTCACTTGCTGTTCGCAATTTTGCTGAGGCGACTTAATAACGGTCATATTACTTAAAATTATCTTTTCATTGCAAGGATAAAGCATAATGGGAAAATACGCACAATCTTTACTTGTGTTTGACTCTCAAGCTACATTTGTCATTCCTTTTCCTTTCCCTCTTGCCTGTCCTGCCTCTCTCTCTCACTGTCTTTCTCTTTTTCACTCTCTCTCTCTCTCTCTGTCTTTGTATTTACTGTCTCTATCTCACCTTCTTCCTCTTTTGCCTTCTCCTTATCTCTCATTGATCTTCCACTCTTCTCTCTTTCTCTTTCTTATAACTTTACGACTTTCTTACTCCCTTTTTATTTTATTTTCCTCCCACTTCTCTCTTTGTTCCTTTCTTTTTTCCCTCCTTCTCTCTCTCTCTCTCTCTCTCTCTCTCTCTCTCTCCCGCCATGGTTTTCACACGAAGAACAATAACTCTCACTTGCTGGAAATGCACAACTACCTCTGCCCCTAAGCAGCATCATTTGAAAAATTATTATAACACTCTTCTCTAGCCAAGTAAATTTATTTTAGATAGATAGATAGATAATATTAACATTACATGTTAATATTAACATAATATTAACATAATATTAACGTGTGTGTGTGTGTGTGTGTGTGTGTGTGTGTGTGTGTGTGTGTGTGTGTGTGTGTGATGCTAACCTCCAGGATAATAATACTTTGTGCAATGAAGTTGAAAGATTATATTCACTCAGTTGTTAGGTCTGTTGCTAGGAAATTTCACTGTGTCTTGACAATTTTTCTCGACAAAATCTATATTGCACATATAAAATCTGCTATTCGCCCATGTATGGAATATCGCTGTCACATCTGGTTCGGTGCTTCAGTCACTTTCTCCAAGACTTTTCTATAAATCTTTTCATCGTAAGTGCGCCGATGAGTGATCCTCTTTGCTAATTAGAGTTTACGAATTTAAGCACAGTACTAGATTGGCGGCTAGGTCTCATCATTTTATAGTTGCTACATGTAATCGTAAGTTACATGTTAAGGTTCTTCTCTTTCGTTTTTCGTTTGAGTAACTCTTTTCCGGCTTTCTACTTTCCAGTTAACTTTGATCTTCAAAAAATTAAATTCAGTTTTAAATGCTATCTATGGTCTTAATTCCTATTATTTTATTCTTCTCTAAATGTGAAAAGGGAGTCCTTTTTAACAAGGTCACGGAAGAGTAGCATAACTAGGCCTTCTCCTTATCTCTTTTCTTAATGAAAGCCCATGCGACTTGTTTCACTAGCCCAAACCACGACCTGGCGTCAGTGATTGTCTGTGGAATTGGGAAATTTGATATTGCATCGAGCATAGACTGGGAAGGTGTGACCCCAAAGGTTGTTATCTGAATCCCTCCAAACTGTACCGTATCTTGGAAGAAATTGAATTTTCCTTTGTTGAGCAAAATCCCGTTTTTTGTACAGTGAGTAAGGAAATCAAATGTATGATAGAAGGCATCCTCGATATTTGAACCATAAAGCAAGGATTCGTCTACAATTTTCAATTTGCGGGTGATATCCTTTATGTTATGTCGCCAAGTATAAATGAATAACTCAACAACAGAATCAGAATATAAGTTGTATTCCGCGGAAAGACGGTTAGTATCTACAGAAGTGATTAGTAATATTTACAATAGAAAGATACAAGAGTCCAATCCGTCGTAAGACGTGTGTATACGTGATTACTTCCTGTACGCCACCGGAAGTGTGACTAACTCTTCACTGACTCGCACTGACTCTTCAGTAACTCATTAGAGACTCTCAAGTGACTCTCTACCGACTCTCCTGTAAAGAATCCACCATTGCTATATATAGCAATGGGAACAGTCCATTTGTAGTCAAATAGGAGCGGCGCCCTAACACTTTATTATCTCGTCAAATGTGCGCATTAGAACGAGCGAACCAGACCTAAATCTCGGGACCGTAATCCTCCTCGGATGCGATGGATAACTGTGGCAATTCTAGAGCTAATACATGTGATGCAAGTGTAAGTTCACGCCACGCATTAGAACACGCAACCTTACTGCACCCGAGGTTCGCGAGTACTGGGAGGTGTGTCACCGTCTCAGCACTGACGATGGGCTTGTGCTAATGGACCAAATGAATGTCATCCCAACTTCCCAGCGACGGAAGGTATTGCAATGCCTACACTCAGCACATCCCTGGTCGGCATGAAAGCCCGTCCCAACGAATCCGTATACTGGCCTGGGATGAATGCTTATATCCGCAACTACAGTGCTAACTGCCTCACATGCTCAAAAATGGCCCAAACCCAAACGCATGATGTTCCTGGTAATTTACCTTGACTTGTACATGTTTCTGGAATTCGATCCCTCAAGCTTTTCTGTATTTTAAATTGAATTCCATTAAAGGGATGGAACATAACATTTACGACTTATTTTAACTCTATTCTTCGGGTGGTTATTTTAATGCAAGATCGCCACCTCTTAAGCTTAAACTCTTTCACTGAGAAGAACAAATTATCTTCCAGCATATCGTTCCATTCATGGTTCCTTCAATAATTTAAAGTGGCCTCCTACCATTAAAAACACTTCCATACCATGGCATCTTTCTATCTCCACGCTTTACTGTGAGGATTGTGTTCTTTCGGCCACAGATACATCCATGTTTTCTCCAAAAATAATGAGTTGGGTCATTGCAAAAAATATCAAATTTTGCTCCATTCGATGAAAAAAAGTTTCTCTGGAAATTATTTTTCTTCTTTATGTGCGGTGTCATCCCAGGGTGTAGGCGATCATGACTCTCCACAACTTCATGTCTATTGTAGCTCTTAATATATTTTGTCTTTCTGTTATTTCTCCTAAGCCCTGTTGCACCATTCCATTTACTCATACTCACTAAGAATGTTACGCGTTGTTTTCCTCTGTGCTTCTTTCCCTCTATCTATCCCGAGAGTATCAAGTTTTCCAAGCCCCCTTTCCTCATTATGCGCTCTAGAAATCCATCTTCCTGTTGTTAAGCATTAGTTTTCTTTTTGTTTCCATTTTCTTCAAAACTTCGTCGTTGCTCACATGTCTGGTGCACGGTAATTTCAGCCCCCTTCAGTGGAACAACATATCTGTTACTTCGTCTTCATCTTTGAAAATATCAGCTCGTAACTGAACTTCATCCAAGAATACCGACGATTTTTTTAATGGGTTTCCTTTGGGGTATAAGATGTACATGCTTGTGCAGTTCATGATAAACAATTATTTTAGAAAGCGATGTCCTAGAAGTTTCTAAATTATTTTGGCTCGCTTTTTGAGTATTCATCGGAATCCTCTTAATTCTTCATCGAGTTTTTTCAAATTGATCGTGGAGCGAGGTAGATTTTGGTGGTGTCAAACGTTTGTCGCTTCAGAATCATTGATCTAGTGGTCCTGGTGAGGATATTTTGACAAGGGTTTTACAGCTCAAACCTTAATTTTTTCTTTTATGTGTCCCGTCCTTTCGGGACGTGAACAATTACGGCTCTCAGTAACCCGGCTTTTGTAGCACTAACTGAATTTGGGGCCTTTTTCATAGCTTTTGACACCGTTCTACCCTCTATTCATTTATTAAGTAGGTTCCTCTTAGCTTCTCTACTCTTCAGTATATCGTGTTAGTGTTAAATCCACTTTGAAACATTTGAACTGTTTCTTTCTAACGCTAAGTATGTTTTTTGTAGGACAAACATTTTCTTAAAACTTCCTCATTGTTCACAAGTTCTATCGAAAGCATTTGTCGCTAGTATTACATATCTGTCCTTCAAATTTTCTCATTTATGAAGAAATTGTCCATAAAGTGTCAGATTTTACTTCTTTTTCTTTTTTTTTTTTTTTAATCATCTCACCCCAAGCAAGGCATTCCACTGCCACTATTGCGCATGGGGCTACATAGGGGAAGGTAAAGAGAAGGAGTGGTTAGACATAGGGAATGTCAGGAGGAAGGTGACAGATGAGTAAGGATACCGAGGATGAGGGTTGGGCAGATGGGAAGAGTGTTTGATAGAATGGGAGCAGGTTAGTGTGTTAGGAGGTGTCTATTGACCTTACATTTAAACTCCTGAAGATTGTAGCCGTCAGGGAAGCAATCGTTTGGAAGAGAATTCCACAGTCGGGAAGTGCGAGGAAAGAAACTGTTGGAGTAGAAGTTACGGCTGCATTTTATCGGTTTCACTGTAAAAGGGTGGGATCTAGTTGCTAATCTAGTATCTCGTTCAAATACGTATTTAGGGGGCACTAGTGATCTAAGTTCATCGGAGCAGAAGCCTTGAAAGTATTTATAGATATATTTACTAGTATACAAACGTGACTGCCAAAAAATGGCGCTTAACTTCAATATGGACTCTATACCTTGAAAACCTGTATTTAAATACTGGTCTTTATGTAGGCTCATATTGTTGATACTGTGTGTACTTGTGTGTGAGTGAGTGTGTGAGTGAGTGAGTGAGTGAGTGAGTGAGTGAGTGAGTGAGTGAGTATTCTCAAAGTTCTCCAGTAGTGGAACACAATGTTCAGGATCATCGTTTCTTTCATCTCATGGATCGTTTCTTGTTGACCCTTTTTGCCCCAAGCAATACGCATTTTTTATGCCTTTATTTATATATTTTTCTTCATTCTCTTATCGTAAAATGTTCCGTATATACATATTCCCGGCCTCGCACGCACGCACGCACGCACTTACCCATCCACACTCTCACCTCTTAGTTTAATACAGACCCCGATATATTATTATTATGAATATGTGGATGTATATACATATCTGTTATGCATATATATGTGCATACGATATATATATATATATATATATATATATATATATATATATCTGTGTGTGTGTGTGTGTGTGTGTGTGTGTGTGTGTGTGTGTGTGTTTTGGCCTGCTTCCTCTCCCCCTTAGTCTGATAGGTAACTATTCTTCAAATGACTGGAGCCATTTATGTTCCAACTGAACACGAGGGAAATCTATAACGAGAAATATTATTTCCATCGTCTTTCTGAATGGCCTTCAAATTAATTCGATTCGCAAGACCTGATTCTTTTCATCGATCTGAACTTCGAGTCGTTGATATTATTTTTCCATAGAATATTTTATTGCAGTTTTCATGCAGATTATTTCGATGCTAATAGTTTTTTTATCGATTGTCCGAACCTGAGTCACTTGATTAGCTACATAAGTGATTTTAAAAAGAAATTGCTTGTCCCGTTATTTTGAGCCGCGCACAATTTTTCAAGTCGTTATTCTTCGTTATCTGGCCGTGGCCGCATTTAAAATGGTCGTCTGCAAATGAAAAATTGGCAAATTCTATGTTATTAACTTTAAATAGTTTTATTATAGTATAAAATGATGCAAAAATATTTGAAAGCAGGGTTTGTTATACATTTATAATGGAGAATCACTTTTTTTTAATAATCAAATAAAAAAAACAGGCCTCGATTATTAAAATTTGGTAATTGTATCCTTGTAAGTCATTTTACAAGAGTGAATCATTCTATTTGTTAGGTTAACTAACCATAAAAGAAAAAATAACTAAATAAAGAATTAAGTAAATTCCGACCTCTTTTTTTTTATTTTTTTATTTTATTTATTCTGTTTTATTTGATCCTACCCTGAATGTTACCCACGTCAATTTAATCCGGCAGCAAATCCTCTGATCGGAAGATTGAATGTTTAAGGAGCGTGGAATTGCTTAATTACTGCTGTTCCCAATTCCACCCTGACCTGGGGTGATATCAACTCTTAAGGCCCCAGCTATTGTAAAATAGTTAATCCCTAAAGAAAAACAAAACACTATGAAAGTATAAAAATCTATATTATAGTAAGAGCCTCGTCCGTCCGTCCGTCCGTCCGTCCGTCACAACTTGATATCTTAATCTATACTATAATAAGAGCTGCGTCCGTTCGTCCTCCATAATTTTATACCTTAATCTATACTATAATAAAAGCCCTGTCCGTCCGACTGCCACAATTTTATGTCTTGCCTTTCAGTCTGCCACAATTTCATATCTTAATATATTATAAGAGCTGTGTCTGTCCGTTACACGATTCAACTAGTAATAAAATACGCTCCATTTTTTTACTAATAAGATATACAGTATTTCTTTTAGAATTAATTTAATTTAAACTAAAATTTAAACATAAAACTGAAAAGAAAAATTTTAGAAGTTGAATTAATAGGGGGAATATTTTTAAAGCATATGTTTTGTATACTTTTATAAATTGTAATTTTTTATACTAAAGGATACCAACAATACATCTAAACTTATTTATAAATGGAACTTTGTCTCTGTGTGTGTGTATGTGTGTGTGTCTGTGTATGTGTCCGTTACCTATAGACTCCGAAACGGCTGAACCAATTTTCTTGAAAATTTACATAGTTGTTTGCGAGTGTTCTTAGCTAGGTTTTCTGTCGAGGTAGCCCCGATAAATATCGAAAATCGAAAATCGAAAAAATCGGGTTATAGAAGGAAGCGGTCCGATTTTAATCAAATTTGATACACTCATAGACAAAGACATAAGAAACGATATTCAGAAGTTTCAAGGTTGCAGTTCTTACAATAGTGCAGAAAATCGATAATATATATATAAGGCAAGATGTTTGTGTGTGTGTCTGTTTATCTGTCTGTATGTCCTTTATACAAATCCACAATTTTTATCTGATTCTTACCAAACTTCAAAATTTGACTTACATCCATTTATTTTTCTTTCAGTCTACGGTTTCGCTTTAACTGGAAACAACTATTGCTTTTTAGTCTTTCGTGCCAACTTCCAAAGAGTCTGAGCTCCAGGACCATGGATTAGTTTTAAAGCTTTCATTACACCCGAGCAACGCCGGGCTATACTGCTAGTTTTTATATAAAAAATACATATTTGTAGTGAAATTACCACTAATACCTACTTATCATAAAATTGCCAAAATACATGTTAGCTGTAGTTAAAAACACATTTGCGTTCAAAATATTTCAATTTCGGCATTGAATAATCGATAGAGATTCATATGCTGCTAAACAAAATCGAACAGCATAAAAGAATTCATCCATGACTTTCATTCATATAATATTCTACAATTTCTTAAATCAAAATGTATTCCAAAATATAACTTCAACAAAGTCTATATCTATACTTATTTATAAATGGAACGTTGTGTGCGCGTGTGTGTTCGTTACCTATAGACTCCAAAACGGCTGAACCAATTTTCTTGAAAATTTACACAGTTGTACTATAAGCGTCTGTGAGTGTTTTTAGCTAGGTTTTGTGTCGCTGTACCCCCGATAAATATCGGAAATCGATAACCGAAAAATTGGGTTATAGAAGGAATGGTCCGATTTTAATCACATTTGATACACTCATAGACAAAGACATAAGAAACGATATTCAGAAGTTTGAAGGTTGCAACTCTTACAATAGTGCAGAACATTTGATATCGATACCAGGAAATTAAAATTCGACTTACATCCATTCATTTATCTTTCAGCCTACGGTTTAGCTTTAACCAGAAACAACTATTGCTTTTTAGTCTTTCGTGCCAACGTCCAAAGAGTCTGAGCTCCAGGACCATGGATTAGTTTTAAAGCTTTCATTACACCCGAGCAACGCCGGGCTATACTGTTAGTTACAACATAAAATACTCATTACAACCTCTAGTAGTTGCGTCTACACAAACATGGGTGCCGGTATAATACGTGGCCACCTCTTTGATTCTGCTATAGTATGTGGACTACCCGGTTTGAATGTGTCCTACCTCTTTAAGATTGTATTTATAGATATAAGTATTCGGCTATTTATTGAAACTGATTATTTTCCCTAACCCTGACCTAGCCGTTTATATAATTAAGATTCCGGACAAGACAAATATAATGTCTAAATTATCTGTTAACGATGCTAACATCTAAAAGAGACAAAAAGATTAAAAAGAACTATTTTAAACGAAAAAAAAAAACATTTTCAGAATTAAACATATGACTTCTGCTTAATCAAAATGGCAGTGAAAGCTGGACAATCTCCTCACGGATGAAAACTTGAGGCAACGGAAACGTGGTTCTGCAGAAGGAGATTGAGAATACTCTGGAATTGACATGAGGAATGACGAAGTTATATAGAAAATGGAAACAAAAGGAACACTTATATCAGAAAGAGACATTTTAAATTTCTGGGGCACATACTGAGAAAAGAGAAACAAGAAAAGTTGACACTCACAAGACATATTAAAGGCAATAGAGAGAGGAATGCAGCGAATAACCTACCTAACAGGCTTCGATTGGTAGAAAAGGTATTGGAGGAGATTGCAAAAGACAAAGCTTACTACGTACAAGATGTGGAAAGCCATGATCGCACACGCCCAGAAGAAATAGGGCAAGAAGAGAAAGAAATCCAAGTTCATTTGGAAAGTGGTTTATTTTTACTTTGGCAACAATAATTATGTTTTTCATAAATTAGAAAATGATTGAACATCATTAATTAATAGCTTCTACCCTATAGTATTTAGGCATTTGATTTTTTTAAGGCTTATCGACCATTAGCAAGCTATTTAAAACGATAAAATTATTTTAAGATTAAGAATTTTTTTTTTTTTATAAGCGTTTCACCCCGAGCAAGGCATGTCACTGCCACTACTGTGCAGGGGGCTACGTAGAGTGGAGAAAGGCTGATTAAATATAGGAAATAACAGAGGGTGGGTGATAGGCGGGTGAGGATACCGAGAATGAGGGTTGGGTAGATGAGAGTGTTGTGAGAATAGTTGGGAGTTAGTGTGATAGGAGGTGTCTATTGACCCTACATTTAAACACCTGGAGATTGTAACTGTCGGGAAAGCAGACTTGTGGAAGGGAGTTCCACAGGCGGGAAGCGCGAGAAAAGAAGCTGTTGGAGTAGAATTTACGGTTACATCTTATTTGTTTAACTGTAAAAGGGTGGGACCTAGTTGCTAATCTAGTATCTCGTGTAAATTCGTGCTTAGGCGGCACCAGTGATCTAAGCTCATCGGAGCAGAAGCCATGAAAGTACTTGTAGAAGAGGCACAGGGAAGCTACATCACGCCGGTGTGAGAGCGGCTGCAGCCGGTCTGCCAAGTCAGTATCAACCACGTTACAAATCCTCCTTTGTATTTTGTCAAGAAGCCCAAGGAGAGCAGCAGGGGCACCCGACCAGATATGGCAGCAATATTCAATACACGGGCGGATGGTAGATTTGTATATGTGCAGAATAGATTCAGGTGGGAAAAATTTCCGGGCCCTGCACAGGGAGCCGACTTTCATAGCAGCGGATTTGGCAATGGATTCAATATAGTCATTCCATTTGAGGTCCGCCGAGAGTGTAAGGCCAAGGAGGCGTAGTATTTTACTCTCTGGGAGGCTAGCCTGTCCCATGCTTTTATAGAAAATAATAATTTACTAATAAAAGTGGGAGAAAGGTAGGTTCCCATCTTTCTCAAGGCTATTTATGTGTAAGGGGGAATATAACAAACTGGAATTCAAACACGTCTCTCAGATTCTTTCATTCCAAGCTGTTACCTATTACATCATTAAACCATCTTTATCTAAAAATATCTAAATCTAAACTTATTTATAAATGGAACTGTGTGTCTGTGTCCGTTACCTATAGACTCCGAAACGGCTGAACCGATTTTCTTGGAAATTTACACAGTTGTACTATAAGCGTCTGCGAGTGTTCTTAGCTAGGTTTTCTGTCGAGGTACCCCCGATAAATATCGAAAATCGATAATCGAAAAAATTGGGTTATAGAAGGATTCGATATAGTCATTCCACTTGAGGTCCGCTGAAAGTGTGAGACCAAGGAGGCGCAGTGTTTTACTCTCTGGGAGGCAAGCCTGGTCCATGCTAATGGGAGGTGTAATCATTAGTGGTGCTTTTGCCGCAACTTGACAACCTCAACGCTGTTTTTCCATTTTTTTTATCTCCTGGTCCATCCTAGTCCAATATGTATAGCTGCACAATGATTTTGTTTATTGGTGGCATATTCTTAATAGCTTCGGCCATTTTCTGGGCCCGGTGTTCTTCCGTTCTCGTCAATTATTTGACTGAAATATTTGATCTGCTTCATGAAATTGCTTCCTTTTATCTGAACTTAGCTTGAAGCCATATTCATCAATCTTTTGGAACACTGTCTTGATATGTTTTCTGTACAGTTCCTTGTTTTCGTTCTTCAGCAAAATGTCGTCCAGGTAGGCTATGGCAAACTCTAGTTCCGCTAACATGGTGTCCATTATTTGTTGAAACAAACTGGGAGCCACCTTTAACCCAAACGGGAGACGATTTAGCTTGCAGAGTCCCTTGTGTGTATTAATTGCTAATAACTTTTAGCACTTCTCATCCACTTTCACTTGTAGATATGCGTCAGACAGATCTATTTTAGAAAATACTTTGCCACTATTCAACTTAGAAAAAATATCCTCCGGTGAAAGTAACAGGGATGCTTGGTCTTTTAGACCGTCATTTAATCCGGTTGAAAAATCTGCACAAACTCGGATTTTTTGTTCTTTTTTCTTATATACACTCTAGGCGCAGCTCAATCTGAATAGTCAACTTTAGAAATTACATTCATTTTCTCTAATCGTTCGAGTTCTGATTTACGGAATCTAAAGCTGAAAATGGTACATTTCTTTTTGGTTTGAATACTGGTCATACGTTGTCTTTAAGTTCGAATCTAACCTCAGTTTTCGTGCATTGTCCGAGACCTCCAGTAAACACGCGTGAAAATTCGTTTTTCTGATCAGAAATAAATTTTTTAGTTTCTTCATTTTCTCTTTACTGACACGTCCAATTTGCTGCAAAAATAATTTACAGGTAATTTCCATAAATCGAAAGCACGATTCAATCTGTACCAAATAAATTAGTCGTGCCTGGAAGAACATTGACTTTTGATTTGAAAGTTCTCTCCCTGAATGATATGTTGCAACTAAATTCGTTTATCTTTCCCCCCGACATTTCACGCTTCACGCTTTTATTTTGTACTCGTCAATGACGGACAACCTATTTTCTTCCAATTCACATTCTTCCAGCATCCAACAATAATTTCACTGTATGACCATTAATTTTCGTATTTACGTATTACATTTTTTCACACTCTTTTCAATTTCATTCTGGGATAAAACAACATTTACTTTTTATTTAGATTTTTGCTTCTCTCTTTTCTGTTTGTACCAACAGTAGAAGCTTTTGTGACCGACATGGCCACACTCAAAGCAAACCTTATCCTTACAAAAAAAAAGTCTTTTTTAAATGAAACCCCCCCCCCCCACAAGCATCACACAGGGATGTTTTCGGCTTATATTTTGCAAATTTCGGTTGTTTTATCGCTTGGACTCGAGAAATGTTCTTTTCTTTGATCCGAGTATTGTCTCTTTTTACATTGATCACCTTTTGCAATTCCGCAATCTGTAGCGTAATTGAAGTGTCTTGCTCCATAATTGTCAGAATCCTTGATCTGATGTCTTTGTCCTTCGCTGCTGCTCTTAATTTTACAATGTTGTATGAAAAAAGCTGTCTCTTCCGTCGAACATTTCCGACAAAATCTTTGTCTCCTCGAACACGATTTCCTCCGGCTTTTTAGGTAAAATAAGGTTCGTATATTTTAATGTTCTTCTCTGTATCTAATCTTTGGACTAATAACGTAATTTTATTCCTCCCCAGTCCATTGTTCACATTTTTTTTAAACAAATTGTCTCGGACGTACGAAAATAGGCAGGGAAAGTTACTCACTTGTTTGGGTTATACTTGAATTCTGATACAGAAACCGATATTCATTCAGGGAAAACATCTGTAGCCCCGTTCTTCTGTTGTTTTAGATCCCGCCTGTGGACCTCGCTTCCTTATTCTTGCTTTTCTGACGGTTACAACCTCCAAAAATTTAAATGCAATGTCAATACTCATCTCTTAACTACTTGACCCTACTTCTTTCCACACCGCCCTGTAGATCCTTTCTCTTCTCTCCACCTTTGCAACTGTCATCACACCTGTATTCCTATCCCTCTCTTGCTCCTTTCTAACTGGTTCGTCATTCTCCTCAATCACCTAATCTTTTTCTCTTATGTAGCCCCCTGCCCATCAGTGACGTTACTGCCTTGCTCGGGGTGATGTGATAAGAAAAAAAAAGCAGAAATTTAAAATACCTGGGAAGTGTTCTAACAGAGGACGGAATGTGCGATACGGAGATCTGAAAGTGTAGTGGCGCAGTTAAATATGCATTCCAGTAGCTGAGATGTGACTTCCCTGTGTCTGTTCTATAAATACTTCCATGGCTTCTGCTCCAACGAACTTAAGTAACTGGTGCCTCCGCAACAGGTGTTTATTCTTGCCACTAGACTGGCATCTGGGTCTCACCTATTCACAGTTAGATTAACCAAATACAGACGACAATTCTACTCCTCCAGCTTCTTCTCTTGCACTTCCCGCCTGTGGAACTCGCTCCCATATTCTTGCTTTCCTGACGGTTACAACCTTCAGGAAATTTAAATGCAAGGTCAATACTCATCTCTTAACTACTTGACTCCAGTTCTTTCCACACCGCCCTGTAGATCCTTTCTCTTCTCTCCACCTTTGCAACTGTCATCACACCTGTATTCCTATCCCTCTCTTGCTCCTTTCTAACTGGTTCGTCCTTCTCCTCAATCACCTAATCTTTTTCTCTTATGTAGCCCCCTGCACATTAGTGGCGTTACCGCTTTGCTCGGTGTGATATGATTAAAAAAACAAATTCAGTTTTGCACAATAGCTTATTGTGTTCCGCTTGTTGTTTTCGTAATTGCATCAGTTCATGTTGAAAGATTTTGTGATTTTTTACATTTTTATAGTTTCTGTAACAGCTGTTGCTGTAATTGTTGCTGCAGCTGCTGCTGCTGTTGTAACTGCAATTGTTGTTGCTGTAATTGTTGCTGTAATTGTTGCTGCTGCTGCTGTTGTAACTGTAATTGTTGCTGTAATTGTTGCTGCTGCTGTTGTAACTGCAATTGTTGTTGCTGTAATTGTTGCTGCTGTTGTAACTGCAATTGTTGTTGCTGTAATTGTTGCTGCTGCCGCTGTTGTAACTGCAATTGTTGTTGCTGTAATTGTTGCTGCTGTTGTAACTGCAATTGTTGTTGCTGTAATTGTTGCTGCTGCTGCTGTTGTAACTGCAATTGTTGTTGCTGTAATTGTTGCTGCTGCTGCTGTTGTAACTGCAAACTAGCGCGTAATTCTTTAGTGAATTCAGTCAGTTGTTCAGTTTTTGCCGAGTAATTTTACTGAGTATTTTCAACGTAAGTTGATCAAATCCGTAATTACTACTGTTGCACATTTTACAAACAGTGTCTTCGGTCTTTCTCGCTGTAAGTTGGAATCGAATCTCTCGTCGCAACTATTGTATCCTTTAAAGAGATTACAAACAAACAAGTTGGTACTCGAGTGAAAGAACAGCAACACATGCGTTGATTAAAGAAGATAGGTTTATTGTAAAGACAGAGAATATGATAGCAGGCTTGTAATTGTCGAAGCAAGTTATCAGTATCTCCTGTGCTCACTATAAATGGCTACTAGTAGATTCAGTTTACATAGTCGATAGGTAGTGTGGGATATTCTATTACAACAGAAAGAAACTGCAGTTATTAATAAGAAGAGTAGAAATTAATGCATGCATGCAATGTTTCACAGCTCTAGCATCGTAGTATTAGAAAAGAAAAAAGTGGTTTCCCGTGCCCTTCTCCACGGTTTTGAATTAATTATAATTTTTCTCCTTGACTTATTAAGAGAACCTAGAGAGTCCACGCTACCTCATTTTATCTATGCACAGAAAAATGGCTTTCCAAAGCATAAATGAAAATATTAGTGCCACAAACTCAGTCAGAATTTGAAGTCGATTCCTTGATTCAACTTTTTGCAAAGATAAACATTGCGTTGCTTGCAAACGATCACCCAGATAGAAATGAGTAGAACTGAAAATTACCTGTGTACCTATAGCAGTTGAAATGGATTATTCAGGTTTATATATAAATGGCATTTTTTTTTCAGTGCCGTTTTTTCCCCCAGAAGGAATAAAGTTTTCATTCTTTGTCTCACAGAATACTCCTAACGAAGGTTGAAGAATGGATCAGCCGAAACGTTAACAACAGCAAGATTGCAAGAGTCAGACCAGGCCAAAAATATAACTGAAAACATCTAATCTTCACTTTCGATTCTTGCCAGAGTTCAAAAGCGTTTTCTGACAGACGAACCGTTTTTAGCATCCCGCAACTTTACTAATATGTTCATGGCAGATATTCAGACGAGCTACAATCGTTAGTTCAGACTTACACAGATAGGATATGCCATGGCAAGTACTCATCCTTATCATCTTTGTATTCTATTTATAAGGAGAAAGATACTTCTTCAGGAGTGTTACTTTGTGGAAATGTATCCCGTGAGGGTGCTTCCCCGATCACAATAATCATAACTTTTTCAACTCATTATCATACCTACCCTCATATGTGCTTCTTAATTCCTCCTTTTACGGCCTTCTGACAACCTCATTCAGTAACACTGTATTTTGAGTGATTCTTGAGCTTTGTATTAAGCAAATAGCAGTATAAAAAAGAATTAAGCGAAGAATTAACGCGACTGTCTAAATAATACTAAGCCATGCTAATGAACTTTTCAAAGTTAAACCTTTGTTAGATAAATTATTAAAGTTGTACATCATCTACCATTGGTTAAGCTCACCGTAATATCAACGGTCTTCGAGACAAATGGAAACATCTACTGTACGGTTGAAACCCTAACATACTAACTTAGCTTAGTCAGTGAGACATGGTTTGGATTGAGAGTTTTTACATTAACTTACGTGCAAATAGTCTTGGTATATATCTTCTGTCCTCCCGCCAATTATGGGTTTAATAGCAGTACAGACTAAGTCATGTTGCCTTGGATAGCAACCGGTCTACGAAAAGAACAACTCTGAATTCAAAACGACTAAATTCCTCCAGCCTTGAAATTCAGTACCGTATCTATCCCTGGCAAAGTAGATAAAGTAAGGATCGTGAAAGTTTGCAATGTCTCTGTGATCTCGACTTAATGAAGAGGCTTAGTGAGTCACGCAGTAAGAATCAAACTCTATACTTTATCAATGATCTTAACTATTGGTCTGTATAAATATTTGCAAATATTTCTTAAGTACGGATTAATCTCATTACCCTAGCAATAATTTCCAGCCGTTAATGCCCACCTCTCGACCTAAATGTGATGCGGGGAAGATGACAATGGATCCGTTTCTGAGTTATGCCGTCGGATACGTTAGTCCTTGGTAGGGTCACTCATAGCGGACAGGTCAACGCAAGTAGAGAAGGGCCGGCTCCCAGTTAATAAAGGGAACAAGTGAAAATCCAGCAAAGACAATTTCGATATCCAACGGCTCCTATGGGCTCCAATCCCTACGCGTGGAGATGGCCCAAAGAAAGTTATTGTTCAGATCCGGTTCAGCATATTCTGGGTGAAATATCGTGACAAGACATTTCAATAAATACTGCTATGAGTAAATATTTAAAATAGTCTGCGAAATGAAGCCACTTAACATTGATCTACAACAGACACCTTGACGAAACAAAATTATTCCAGCTTAATCATGTTCAGCATATTTCGATTGATCATTGATTAATATCCTTGTACTATTTCGAAGTATTATTCTCATCTTGGTTGATGTAGATTTTTCGAGACACGACGTTTCGACCAAGTACCTTCTGGTCATCATCAGGTACCCGTTGATTAGATAATATAGGATATCTATTGATTATCGTGATATTTTGACACTGGTATCGGTTATCGTTCTGAATTCCTGAATTCAGTAACAGGCTTAGTAGAAAAACAGACTTGGTTATACATATGTTGCTCTCAATCCATGATCCGGTAGGGGCGATAACTGATATCACAGTGACAAGAAGAGTAATGGGTAACAGCTCGGAATTGGAGGGCCAAGTTTCAATTCTTGTCGGATTTGTTATATTCACTTACGCGCAAATAACCTTTAGAAAGGTAAGAATTTCATCTCTTTTCCCAGCTATGGGTTAATTAGTAAGACTTCATTATTCTATCCAAAACATTTTAAGAACCATAGTAAGTTGTTCAATATAGGAATTACCATGAAAGTACTTATAGGAATGCCACGAGAAAAGCACGTTACGGTGGTGCGAAAGTGACTGTATGACTGAAGCAAAGATCAATAGCATTTCTACATTGGACACTTCCAAATATATTACTATTACTATTTCCATGGAAATATATTCCTTACTTTCTTTACCTACCAGTTAAGACTCGCCATGATATTCACAAGGATGTTCATCTTGTACAAGGCTCAAAAACCACTTGAAATTGTGGGCTATAGAGTAAACGGCAAAGGTGATAATACCCCCAAGACACAAGGGTGCGACCGAAAGTGAAAGAGAAGAAAAAGACTTTAGAAGGAACTAGAAAGCCAATCCTAAAGAAGAAGCAAGGGATAAACATATACTCCTGTTCAAAAGACCGGGAAGAATTGGGAATCAAACAACAGGCACACCTATCTACTCCGATTAATGTACCCTGAAATAAACCACCATTTTCTTCGTATTTCATTAATGAGAAGTTCTACGAACCGCTACTTTGTGTAACCGGCTTCCAAGAAGTTGCTTTCTCAACCACTACAATCTTGACATGTTCAAGTATAGAATTAACCGTCATCTTTCCCATATATCTTCTTAAACTGTGCCTCTTGCCTGTTACTCTTACCAGCACACAAAACAAACCTCTCAGGTGGCTCTTTGGCCTTATATAAGGTGAACACTTGTAAAAATAAAAAAAGGATTCATATGTTTTTGTTTGTTTTTTAATTTAAAATAATAGTTTACCTTTTTTGTATCCAATGAATTTACTCTGAAAATTACATTTGCACATAACCACTTAAAAACATACAGATAAACAAATTATTTTGTTAAAATTATCCTTTTGTTAAATTCTATGCCTTACATTATGAGTTAATTTTCTTTCGAAGAAAAAATATAATCTTAGAATTTGTATTTAAAAAAAAAATTATTTTAAATGTTTCTATTTCATTTCATTAGTTTTTTCTTTCTTTTTATGTAAGAAAATATATTTAGGTCAGGGTTTTTTCATCTTGCATCTCCGCAGTAATCAATTAACCTCCCGTTTCATTGGTTGTACATTTTAAGCAACGCTAGCCGAACGCGCTCCTGGCTGTTGTCATCCTATGCTAGGAACTAAGAGCCGGTAAGTCTCTCTCCCGAAGGAACAAATAAAAATATGTTTATACAAAGAAACATTGATTTTGGAAAGTTTCAAACTTTTATGGCAATCTTCCAACTGAAGATAAGGATGGAACAACCTGTAGGCTTTGCACTTGATTGTATAATTCTCAGCTTCATTGTCTAAGGTTACAATGTTCGTTTGGATCATATTATTTGCGCCTCTGCTTCAGAATGATTCCTTTCAATATTTTCTTATTTTTCTTGCCAATATTGCTATTGTTTTTAATCGTAACAAATATATTCTTTTTATCCGAGATTTCTTTTTGATAAAAACCCTATCTTCTGATCAGTATGAAAAAAAAACTAGACAGATTATTTCTTTGTCGTTAAACTATAAGGATTGAAACAATTTTGTTTTTGATATTTTATATTTTAACAAAATAGATCTCACAACTGTAAAAGAAAGAAGGCAGATCGAAAGTAGAAATCAAAAGAATCAACATGATTCTTGATATTTACTGAGCTTAGCTTAGTAAGTCACAAGCCACATAAAAATAGCCGGGTAGGAAGGTTAAAAAATTTAAAAATTAGTATTCGAATTCATGTTTTTTTCTTGTTTTTTTATACTATTGTTCTCTTACTGCAATACTCAAGAGCCACTCAATATAAAGGGTTACTGAATAAAGGTAAGACGTAAAAACGTATAAAGAGGAATTAATATGAAGGATAGATAACAATTAATAAAATCAATGGTCCTGGGTATGACAGTACACTGCATCCGGCAGAAAGGCCTCTGATTGGAGGCTGTGAGGAGCATGGAACCACCTCTTAATTGCTGTTGTTCCCAGGTCCACCTTGACCCTGAGTGGTAGCACCTGTTAGGGTCCCAGCTATGAGCAAATAGTTAACCTCCAAACTGGAGTCAAAACATTATGAAATTATAAAAATAGACTTTTATAGAAATATATTCATAAAAATAAACTTTTATAGGAAAATATACATTTTCGAAGGAAAAAAATTACCAGCTATACATTTTTAATACAAAACTAGAAGACATCTTCAGTTTTCTAAAATAAAAATAAAATTTTTTTTATCAAAATCAGACTAAATCAACCTTCTCACTGTAACCAAACATTAAAAAATACCTTAAAACCCTACTTTTCTTGGCATGAAATAACCTACAGAGTTTGATATGCTGTTATACAAAACTCACTCACTCTGATAAGATCGGAAGTGGTTACGATTATATTGATCGGGAAAGCACCTATTCGACAACAGTTTTGTTGAAGTAGCTAAGTAATAGTTCTAATGACAATGGAATATGAAGGGAACGTGAATGTCGATAATGTGTACGTGACATGGTGGGTCCTAACTGTGAAGGTCTGAACTTGGAATGTAGCTCGTCTAAACATCTGCCATGAAAACAGTTATAGAAGAGTGGGACGCTAGTAACATTTAGTTCGTGGGAAAGAGGTTGCGGTCTTATGGGCTGATAACCCATAAGACCACGTAAAGACCCATTTTGAACTCTGTCAAGGTTATAAAGCCAGCATTACGCGAATCCAATCAATAAATACGATATTTCTAACCAAAGAACAGGCTACCAATCAGTGAATTCTCCCAAAACAGAACAGCCATCCCCTTACTAAGAGTTAAGCAGAAATAAGTAAAATACGTTAAACGGTATTAAAAATCCTTTCTGAAAATCACAATTATTCTGAGCATTAGAAACTAATTACAAATTACCATTTATTTTAGACTAGCAGTATAGCCCGGTGTTGCTCGGGTGTAATGAAAGCTTTAAAACTAATCCATGGTCCTGGAGCACAGACTCTCTGGATGTTGTCACGAAAGACTAAAAAGCAATAGTTGTTTCCAGTTAAAGCGAAACCGTAGACTGAAAGAAAAATGAATGGATGTAAGTCAAATTTTGATTTCCTGGTATCGATATCAAATGTTTTTTGTCGTAAACTGAATTTTGAAGGCTAAATAAGTCCTCTGAGTAAATGGTATCATGGATGAGACTAAGAACTACAATTATACCCACTTAGAGCCACATACACAAACATGTCGCCTTTTATATATATATATATATATATATATATATTATCTATTTTCTGCATTAGTGTAAGAACTGCAATCTTGAAACTTCCGAATATCATTTCTTATATCTTTGTCTATGAGTGTATCAATTTTATTAAAATCGGACCACTCCTTCTATAACCCGATTTTTTCGATTATCGATTTTCGATATTTATCGGGGGTATCTCGACACAAAACCAAGCTATGAACACTCGCAGACGCTTATAGTACAACTGTATAAAAAATCGGTTCCGCCGTTTCGGAGGCTATAGGTAACTCTCACACACACACACACACACACACACACACACACGCACACACACACACACACATAAAGTTCCATTTATAAATAAGTTTAGATTAGCTTAACTATTTTCAGCATTACATTTAACTAATAGTTTTAAGAGACATGCGTTATAATGTCTTCTATTTTATCATGTTCGCTTATGACGACGGATATCTAAACTTATTTATAAATGGAACTTTGTGTGTGTGTGTGTCTGTGTGTGTGTGTGTGTGTGTGTGTGTGTGTGTGTGTGTGTGTGTATGTATATGTGTGTGTGTCTGTGTGTCCGTTACCTATAGACTCCGAAACGGCTGAACCAATTTTCTTGAAAATTTACCCAGTTGTACTATATGCGTCTGCGAGTGTTCTTCGCTAGTTTTTGTGTCGATGTACCTGATAAATATCGAAAATCGATAATCGAAAAACTCGGGTTATAGAAGAAGTGGTCCGATTTTAATCATATTTGATACACTCATAGACAACGACATCAGAACCGATATAGAAATTTCAAGGTTGCAGTTCTTACAATAGTGCAGAAAATCGATAATATATATATATATATATATATATATATATATATATATATATATATATATATATAATGCAAGATGTTTGTCTGTGTGTCTGTTTATCTGCCTGTATGTCTGTATTTTTTTTTCAGCCCTTTTATTTTAGCTTTTGCTTCGGGTTTGGCTCTAAGTGGGTATAATTGTAGTTCTTAGTCTCAGCCATGATACCATTTACTCAGAGGACTTATTTAGCCTTCAAATTTCAGTTTACGACGAAAAAAAAATTATTTGATATCGATACCAGGAAATCAAAATTTGACTTACATTCATTCATTTTTCTTTCAGTCTACGGTTTCGCTTTAACTGGAAACAACTATTGCTTTTTAGTCTTCCGTGCCAACGTCCAAAGTGTCTGAGCTCTAGGACCATGCATTAGTTTTAAAGCTTTCATTTCACCCGAGCAACGCCGGGCTATACTGCTAGTTAATATTATAGCAGTAGAAGTTAAAATTTCTCGACACTAAACATTATTTTTACTTGTTAAAAACAGCACATGGAACAGTAATCTGGCACAAAGGCAGCTGACAGGAAAGGGTCAGCGAAAGGGAGCTATCGCATCTAATTTCTTCATTTTTCTAGTCAAGGTTACAGATAACTCGAATGTCTTTCCTATATATATCAAATTTTCCGAATATTTTAAGTACTTTGTTTAAACTATGAAATAGATTTTTAAAAAAAAACTTATTATTTACGTACGAACTGTTTTCCTCATCTTTGTTGTTATTATTACAACGTTCCGGCCTTCATCAGTTTCTTTGTCAATCCGGGTAATCGTCAAGTAATTTTGAACTGAATTTCGAGGGTAGGTTGTTCTCATTTCGCTGACCCTATTTAAGGATATCTCGTCCAGTTCTTATTTTTATTACTGCACAGTTATTGATCGCCTAGTTTCTACTGAATCCAAGTACTCATTGCCCGACCCAGGAGTGGAACTCACAATTACTATATCACCAAATTCACGAGCCAACCTTTGAATCAACAAAAATGAAGGCAATAGTCGCATGTAAATGATGATCACTCCTGGTCGCAGAAATTCAGACAGAAATAAGTATAACTCGTTCTGCATTTGTCTTGCTCGCTTTGGTAAAATCCTGATTATAATGATAGCATTTCTTGTTCCTGTGTCTTGAACAAACACTTCTTCTTTTATCACTGAAGAGAGTACTGGATTGCTACGTGCTGTTCGTCCTTCAATATGACAGTGAATGCTGGACAATACCATCAAAGATGAAGGAAAAACTTGAAGCAACTCAAATGTGGTTCTACAGAAGGATGCTGCGAATATCATGAATCGAGCATGTGAGCAATGATGAGGTCTTGGAAATGATGGAAACAAAAAAGGAAATTAATACTGAGTATCAGGAAGAGACAGCTGAAGTTCCTGGGACACGCAGTGAGGAAGAAGGGCTTGGAGAATCTGATACTAACAGGCCAGATAGAGGGAAAAAGAGACAGGGGAAAGCAACGGATAACATATTTGAAGGGCCTAATCAGATGGATGACGGAACGAGGATTGCATAGTGTAACAGGAGAAGGCGTGCTCAGAGACACCAGGGATAGGAAAACGTGGAAGGCCATGATCGCCTACGTCCTGAAGGGACAAGGCACATAGAAGAAGAAGAATCCTGCTAGAAGCCCTTTTCATTATAACCCTAATCCTAATAGCCATGTTGCTCATTAAGCTGGTTGTCTAGTGTTAGCATTTATTTGCACTTGGCTTATTTGAAATTATTAAACGCGAAATGCTCTGAAAATAATGCCTTCTTTATCGTGTTGGCACATGGTTTTAGAGTTAGATGTTGGCAAAATAGCAGTAGAAGTTCAACTTTATCATCAATAACTCGTTCGTTTTTTACAGATAGCAGCTGAGTGGTAGTTTGAAAAGGTAATATCTAACATGATAGTACCTACGAAGAAAATCTGCCTCATTATGTGCTTCCATGGGGATAAATTACACCCGTTGCTTGCTGGAAGTTTCCTGTTTTACCTCCGGATACCAGTGTACGATCATGGGAATATGCTTTTGACATAGGCATTGATATTTGCGATAAGAATAACCATGACCAAAAAGAAACTTTGACTTATGAGATTGTGTCATGTTCTTAAATAGACTCAGACCGAGACTTGTATATGGATATCATACATATCTAAACAATCAGCTGCTTTCTCAGATCAATTATTTAGGTCTTATGGAAGACGACCCCCTTTGAACCTCGCACAAAATCACAAAGAACCACAGAAACCACATAATTGAGGAATTTCAATAGCAGCATCAATCAAAATAATTCGAAGAGAAAATAACAAGCTGTTCACGTTTAACACTATTTCAAATTAAAGTTTGGGGAGGAAGTCTCCCTCAATATTAAAAAGAGCGATAACAGTTACTGGACAAATAGCAAAACACTATGAAAGTATAAACATTACCAAAAATATGTATTTATAGCGAAATGATAAACAATACATTTTATCTTTAATTGAAAGGCACGCAATTGCGTTTAAAATATTTAGATTTTGGCATTAAATAACCCATAGTGCCTGATATGACGCTAAAGAAAATCAATCAAATAACCAACATAAAGAAGTCTTTCTTGACATCTACCATGTATTCAATTGCGAAAGCAGAATAACATATATTTTTCTTGCAGACACACACACACACATATATATATACACATATATATCTAAATCTAAACTTATTTATAAATGGAACTTTGTCTCTGTGTGTGTGCATCCATTACCTATAGACTCCGAAATGGGTGAATCGATTTTCTTGAAGATTTACACAGTTGTACTATAAACGTCTGCGAGTGTTTTTAGCTAGGTTTTGTGTCGAGGTACCCCCGATAAATATCGAAAATCGATAATCGAAAAAATCGGGTTATAGAAGGAGTGCTCCGTTTTAAACAAATTTGATACACTCATAGACAAAGACATAAGAAACGATATTCAGAAGTTTCAAGGTTGCAGTTCTTACAATAGTGCAGAAAATCGATAATATACATAAATAAAAGGCAAGTTGTTTGTTTGTGTGTCTGTTTATCTGCCTGTATATCTGTATTTTTTCAGCCCTTTTATTTTAGTTTTTGCTTGGGTTTGGCTCTAAGTAGGTATAATTGCAGTTCTTTTTCTCAGCCATGATACCAATTTACTCAGAGGACTTATTTAGACTTCAAAATTCAGTTTACGACGAAAAAAACTTATTTGATATCGATACCAGGAAATCAAAATTTGACTTACATTCATTCACTTTTCTTTCAGTCTACGGTTTCGCTTTAACTGGAAACAACTATTGCTTTTTAGTCTTTCGTGTCAACGTCCAAAGAGTTTGAACTCCAGGACCATGGATTAGTTTTAAAGCTTTCATTACACCCGAGCAACGCTGGGCTATACTGCTAGTACACATATATAGATACATACACACACACACACACACACACACACACAATACTGGGTTATAAAAGCAATCGGAGTCTAACCGTGCTGATGAGCTGTGATACAGCGAAACAGATCTGTCTGCGGATGACTATTTACGCTCTCACACCCTTATTGAGCACTCTGGAAGAATGGTAGAAAAACAGTACCTACTCTGGCATGTACGCATCGCTCATTCAGTAATGAATTAGAGCACTTTGGCTATTGGGCGTGTATGATGATAATATACACGCTAAAAGGTCTGCCTTCTTCTACCGAGCGCCCATAGCCCATAGGTAGAATCGCCGACTGACGCCAATTCGGTCGGGTTTCAATCCTGGGTTAAAAGCAATTGGAGTCTAACCGTACTTATGAGCTGTGATAGAAAGGTTATGCAACAAATTGGTTCATATTTAGTTGAATAAATATTTAATGGTACAATTTTGTTTTGTGTTTTAATTTCCCTTTAAAATCTTTAAAACTTTCCGGACAACTGAATATTATTATATTTAATCCATCTTATTGATTTTTATTACAGTATTTTAAAGAGAGCTACAGTTCGAGAACTGAGTCAAAAAATTCGTAAATATAAATAGAATCTGAACTGACGTCCTCTACCACATGGCCTATCTTTCATTTAGAATCTGCACAGCCGTAATCTTTTGTTTTTCGGCGTTATACTTATTTCTCCTTGAATGAACGCCGGTATGTTTTTAGCTAATCGGGATGTGAATAAATAAGGAAGCAATATCATTTCCATCTGCATTGATCATTCGGGAATTGAGTTGCGTCCATTGCGGCGTACAGGGAACAAGTAGAGTGACGCCTAAGCAGACCGCTTGAAAAATGAGGCGGTTTCATGTGACTCTTGGCTATCGAAATCATAATTGTAATGATAATAAATTACTTAACAGTTGCTTGCTGAGGTTATAACGACCCTATAAATGAAGAAAGCAAAATATGTTGCTGTTTCTCAAAGCGACCTTTTTTATTTTCCTTACTTTTTCTTTCACCGTTTCCCCCCCTCTCTCTCTCTCTCTCTCTCTCTCTCTCTCTATCTATCTATCTATCTATTTATCTATCTATCTATCTATCTTTTTATCTCTTTCTATCTCTCTATCTCGCTTTATCTCTCTCTATCTCTCTATCTCTCTCTCTTCTCTCTCTCTCTCTCTCTCTCTCTCTCTCTCTCTCTCTCTCTCATCTTTTTTTAATCTTCCAATCTTGTCATCTGAACTTGCTTATCGTACACCCATAAGCACACACATGCCGTTGGAACTTATCTCTTAATCAAGTGCAATTCTTTATCAAAGATAATCTTTCCTAATTAAACGAACAAACAAAAAATATCTTTAACGAAATTTATTTGATTTTCATAATTCTTCTCTGAAAATCTGTGCCTGAAATACTCAAAATAATCTTTATGGTTCGGAGAAAAACATTTTCGCTTATTTGTTTTTACATTTCGCTAAATTGAATGACTAAGGCGGGACAACTGAATTGTGGGAATATCAGTCTATTTAATCGAGTCTGTGACAGCTCAACACGATTCGATGACTACGATCATTACATTTGATGAGGTGTCCAAACTAATTATTAATAATATTGCGCTTAGCTAGCACAATATTCAAAACTGATTTTATTTATTTATTTATTTATTTTTTGGCTGAGAACACATTACCTTTATTTCCTTTACCCAGGATCAAAGTGTAATACGTGTTTTCTTCCTTTCTGGTTTCATGCAGTTCGCAGTTTTTAAATAGTGGAAACGTAATCCCTGGAAGTCTAATCCTGCGATAAAACCTCCCTCGTTGCACTAAACAAGAAGGTTTAGTGGATATCGACACCGGTGTGACTGTGGTCGCCGGTACTGAAAAGTTTTTGACCATGACCGATGTGTACGCGAACGGTTACCACACGTTAAACCGACCTTGTGTCACATTCTGCGAGACAGATAAATGTTGAGCACGTGGTGTACGGACCTTGTCGTTCAGTAAGACATGAGCTTAAACTCTGTTCAAGTTTGCGGATCAAAAGTCAAAACTGCTGAATTTGAAGTCCGCCTTCCCCTCAACACAGAGACAGACAGACAGACAGAGAGAGAGTGCCAGTGCTGAAGTTTTCGAACAAATTTCATTCGATTAAGGTTTTAGCTTTTCTAATCGATGTTGTCAGAAAAAAGATGAGCCCAAAATGAAATTACAAATTGGAGACACGAAAATCAAACAAGTACAAAAATTGAAATATCTGGGAAGTGTTTTAACAGAGGACAGAAAGAGCGACAGTGAAATCCGAAAGCGCATTGGGATAGTGAAAGGTGCTTTCTAAAAGCTAAGCAGAGTATTAAGAAATAGAAAAACTTTGTGATATCCTGTTATATGACTGTAAATATTGGAGAATCTCCTCAATGAGAAAGAAAAAACGCGAAGAAATACAAATGTAGTTCTACAGAAAGACACTATAGACCAGTTATATGAGAAACGACAAAGTTTTGAGGAAAGTAGAAACAAAAAAGAAACTTATACCTAACATTTCTCGGGCACATGCTGAGAAAAGAGGCTAGGAAAATCTGATACTCGCGAGACAGATTCAAAACACGAAGAACAAGGAAGAACAACGCATAAGAGTGACCTTGAGTATATAAATGGCGAAACAAGATTTAGGAGAAATAACAAAAAGATAAAATTTATTAAAAGCTACAAAATACAGAATATTATGGAGAAACATGATCGCCTAACACACGCCACGTCAAGAAGAACTGAAAGCTAAAAATACGTCAAACTTTCTTCTTTTTTCATTGCAGAAAGCTTAATTTCGTCCGTACATGCATCAATTTGATGTAAAACGGGTGATATTAATTTTTCTTCTTCTTCTTCTTCTTTTATATGTCATGTCCCTTCAGGACGTAGGCGATCATGGCTTTCCATGTTTTCCTATTTCTGGTAGCTTTTAGCACGCTTTCTCTTTTTGCCTCACCTAAACCCCGCTCTGCCATCCACCCGCTCAGGCCTTTCAAATACGTTATCCACTAATTTGCCCTGTTTCTTTTTTTCTCTATCTGACCTGTGAGTATCAGATTCTCCAAGTCTTCCTTCCTCATCACATGTCCCAAGAACTTCAGCTGTCTCTTTCTGATATTCAGTATTAATTTCCTTTATGTTTCCATCCTTTCTAAAACTTCATCATGTCTCACATGCTCGATACATGATATTCGCAGCATCCTTCTGTAAAACCACATTTCAGTTGTTTCAAGTTTTTCCTTCATCTTCGATGATATTGTCCAGCATTCAATGCCATATTGAAAAACAGATATCACATAGTAATTCAGTACTCTTTTTTTTTTGTGTCCCCAGTTCAATTTTCTGCCAGACACGAAAGATGAAAGCAATACAGAAAACAATTTCAAATCAAGATACAAAACAAAAATCTGAAGAAAAATGTCTTGATACCTTAAAATTTTGAATCTAATTTGGAAAATTAATATTTAACTCTTTCCAATATCATCCTCCAAACTCCGCTACGAACAGTTCTTTTTTTCGAATAACTTTCGGGTTACAAGCAGAATGGACCAAAACCAACAATTCTCAAAGAGAAAACAAATCCTAAATTTAAGAGAAAAAAAATCGTTACAATCATGTAAGTTTACATATTTGAAGTATTTTACTCATCAGGATTGATTAAAATTGCAAATAGCGAAGATTTTTAAATGTTGTAATTTTATTCATGATACGAAATATTTAAGCTTAAGGCAAAAAAATCATTCTAAATTCTAAATCGAAATACAAAAATCAAATTTGCAAACGTCAAACAATCGCCAATAAAAAAAAAACGACAATGTAAAGCCGGCCTTAATTACGTTTTCGTAATATTTCCGGAAACTCATTGTAAATTACATAGATAGATAGTGTCAGGAAGAATTCTGTCTGCCATGACTATATCTCTATGTATTGCTTAAAGTCACCCACACTCAATCTAATGTAAGAAACATATCTTTCTTTAAACTCAAACCACTATCTCTTTTACTTTCCCAATCTCTCCCCTCTCTCTCTCTCTCTCTCTCTATATATATATATATATATATATATACGCTCTCACACCCTGATTGAGCACTCTAGAAGAATGATAGACTTTGAAAAACAGTAGCTACTCTGGCATGCACGCATTGGTCATTCAGTAAAATGAATTAGAGCACTCTGGCTATTGGACGCGTATACTGATAATATACACGCTAAAAAAGTTTCCTTCTTCTACCGAACGCCCCTAGCTCATAGGTAGAATCACCGACTGACGCCAATTCGGTCGGGGTTCAATCCTGGGTAAAAAAAAGCAATCGGAGTCTAACCGTACTGATGAGCTGTGATACAGCGAAACAGATCTGTCTGCGGATGACAATATATATATATATATATATATATATATAACCAAAAAAACAGAGACATGTAAGAATGCTGGAAAAGTTAAAGGACACATGGTCCAGTGGATATAGACTTTGGTTAGTTCTAGTGATTTGACCCAAAGAGTAATAAGTTCAATACCAGGCTACAACAGTGGTGAACAAATAACTTAGAAAGTTAAAAGATAATTACATGGCTACCAGAAGTGGCCATGTATATGGAATGAGAATGATATACCCCCATTGATCGTAATAAAGGGTTCGGTTCGAAATTTCTAACACCTGAAGAAGGCCGGGGCGTACAACAGCCAAAACGTCCTAATAATAGTAATAAAGATGAGGACAATAGTCCAAACAAAGTAAATTTTGGAAAAATTAAATAAAAAATTAATAAAGTTTTCCTTGTCGGTCTTTTTTGACGAAACATATATAAAAGAAAGATTGCTTCTCAAATATGCATTAATATATATATATATATATATATATATATATATATAGATAGATAGATAGATAGATAGATAGAGAGAGAGAGAGAGTCATCCGAAGACAGATCTGTATCACACCTCATCAGTACGTTTAGACATCCGATTGCTTTTTAGCCAGGATTGAAACCCGACCGAACTGACATCAGTCGGCGATTCTACCTCTGAGCTGTGGGCGCTCGGTAGAAGGAGGCAGACTTTTACCGTGTGATATACCATGTAAACATACGCCAGTAGCCAAGAGTGTTCTAATTCATTACTGAATGAACGATGCGTAGTTGTTAGAGTAGCTAATGTTTTTTCAAAGTCTACCATTCTTCCAGAGTGCTCAATCAGGTTGTGAGAGTGTAAATACTCATCCGCAGACAGATCTGTTTCGCTGTATTTTTTTAATCATATCATCCCGAGCAAGGTGGTAACGCCACTGATGTGCAGGGGGCTACGTAAGAGTGAAAAGATTGGAAATGAGAAAGCCGGAAACCACATCCTAAACAAGGAAACAAGGGATGAGCCTCTTAACCTGTTCAATAAACGTGGGTGGAGTGTCAAACCGGGCGATAGTTTAGTCTATCTACTCCAATTGAAAAAAGAAAAAGAAAAGAGTGAAAAGGTTGGAAAAGAGAAAGCCGGAAACCACATCCTAAACAGGGAACACGGGATGAGCCTCTACACCGGTTCAATAGACGTGGGTGGAGTGTCAAACCGGGCGATAGTTTAGTCTATCTACTCCAATTGAAAAAATAAAAAAGAGAAGAGTGAAAAGGTTGGAAAAGAGAAAGCCGGAGACCACATCCTAAACAGGGAACAAGGGATGAGCCTCTACACCGGTTCAATAGACGTGGGTGGAGTGTCAAACCGGGCGATAGTTTAGTCTATCTACTCCAAATCAGTACGATTTGACATCCGATTGCTTTTAGCCAGGCTTTCTTTCTTTCTCTGTCTCTGTATAAAGACTTCTTTTTATAAGCTGTAAAAACAAATCAATTTATTCTCTTTCTACACACACATACACACACAAAAGAAGAAAATAAAGTAAAAATTTAATAACGTTGTTCTTTCAAATGTAATGCCATGCAAGACTTGTATCCTTATTTTAGCATCCCTTATTCACTCTTGTTTTTAATTTTCTATTTTATACTAAAGTTAAACTTTCCTCTTGTGTTTATTAACCTTCTTCATTCGCATTATCTATCATTTGACGTCTTATCGTTTACCTTTTCTTGCACAACTGAACTGCTGTTAGATCCAATCGTACAATAATAGCCGTTCTGAAAAAGGACACAAAACAAAATCCGACTTCCAAAAATATGTACATTTGTTGAATTGTTAGAGTTATAGATCCCACAAATATCAAACTTACTAGCAATGAGGCACCTAACTGTTATGCTAATCATCAATGAAAACATACAACGCTACGTTAGCGAAGTTTGGTAAAAAAAGTCACGAGTAAGAAAAACTTTTCGAACTATCACAGTACTGCAGGCGTTGCTCTTTCTTCCTTTTCTCTACTGATATGCTACCTCATGTCTATATACACACGCACTCAATACACATTGTACATCTCTGTTCATGAGCGGGAGTAGTGAAAGATTATCATGGCCGGGTGTCAAAAGATTTCTTTTTTTTTTTCTTTAAGTTTGAAGGATGTGGCAGCTAAAGTGAATTGGGGATCATATTTAAATTTTTGGAAACACTCCCAATAAGATACCGTCTGAGCGGATTGGGTGATGCTTTCTGAAGATACAGCGTGTTGCAGCAAAATCCAACATTTGACAAAAAGAAAACAAAATAGGCAATAAAAACAAAGGTTGTATATGCAGAGACCCGATAGTTTATTTAGCAACAGTTAGAGTTATATACTACATTATTTTTCAATATCACCGCCGCCGCCATCGTTGACCCTCTCAATTCAGGCGCGAAATGCGTCACAAGGTTTGGCGACCATGTCCTTGTCCATAGCATCGAACGCCTCCACCATGGCAGCTTTCATAGAGTCGACCGTGTTGTGGGCGTGCTTTTTGGTCTTGGCCTCCATCACGCCCTAGAAGAAATAGTCAAGGAGGTTTGAATCGGGTAAGGAGGGCGGCCACAAGTCGGCGACCAGTGGTGAGGAACATTTTTCAACAGCCATTCCTGGGTTGTCTTGGTCTTGTGTGCAGAAGCAGAATCTTGCTGGAAGACGTAGGTGCATCCAGCAGCGATCTCGTCCATGCAGGGCTTCACCACGCTTCACAGTACCACCTGGTAGATCTCAGCGGTGACACTCAGATCCTTTTAACAGAATGCTGAGGTTCTTCTCTGATAAAAATAATTTAATCCAGGATCAGACGAGCAAGGGGCAGAACGACAAGTGGATCTGCAAAGACATCGAGGAGGTTCCCGTCATGAAGCATACAAAGTTTTCCTCCTCCGTCATGGTTCTTGGCGTCATCTCCATCGAGGGTGACGTCATGCCTCCGTTCTTCTTTCAAGAGACAAACTGTACCTTCAAACTTTACCAAAAATCTACCTACTGAGGCCGGATGTTACACAAGATTTGTTTTTAATGTGGGAATTATAAGCCCTTAAGCTCGGACAAAAATTTTCCGTAGACCTTGTATAAGGCAGGATCGGGTTCTTTATTTTTTCCTCATAACCTTGTCTGGGTTCCTCTCAACCCGAAGGCAGACAAGGTTGTGTTCGGGTGGGATATTTCTAACTGTGACCCACCAGCAATATTATGCGCTGCTTTTATCAAAACCTGTCACAGAAAGTAATGGCAACCTACTGCGGGATAATCTTCTGCTTGACAGCGTGTATCACATATGGCACTTAACTGACAAACTGACTGATATGTGTACAGCAGCGTCACTTTGCGTGATACCCTCTCACTCACTCAATAATAATAAAAATAAAAGCAATACTCTGAACTAAAGGTTGAGATTTACAGGTTGTCAAAAATGCCAAAAAAATGTTAAAGTCATCCCGGTAGCCACTGGGGTACTTGGCTCCATCCCATTGAAGGTAAAAGAATATGTTGGCCAATTTGGTGCAAAATACACTTTGCGAATGCAATAAACATCTGCTTTATTGAATACACCAAGCATACTTTGAAAAGTACTATATCTGAGGTGTGAACCTCCCCCTGCATACTTCGTTTCGACGCCCAAATCTCCGCGAACCGATCAATAGTCGATCACTTCGTTCCAAACTCGGCCCTGGCCCACGTTGTGCTTGTTTGATCACAAAGCCGGTTTGGATTGAAAGTCGCCAAAATCCGCTGCATCGCTAATCCTGAGAGAGCTGGAAGCCACAATAAGAAAAATATCTTTGTGAAATTAAAAATATGGTGTTTATATATATATATATATATATATATATATATATATATATATATATATATATATGCTCTGTTCTGTACAGTATTTGGTGTAAGTTTAACACTCTTGCATGGCGACAAGCATAATTCCACTCCAAGGCTTCTATATGATGTAACACTTTATCTAAGTTGGTTAGTCTGGCACAAGACTAAAGTCGGAGGTTCTTTTAAGACAGGCAGTCACGTGACAATACGTTTCTTGTGTTAACTTGGCTCGTACCGGTCTGGAATTCGGCTGAAACTCTCACTCTAACTCCCAGAAAACCCCACTGACTCTTGCTTATATTGAGCCTCACATCCAGCGGGGTTGGATGTGACACATTCTGAGTACACTAGCATTTCCAAATAACCAATCAGAGATCCTTGTTTTGGTCACCTTATCAACCTCGTCTCCTTCTCTCCGGTGTAAGTGCCTCTTACTACTGCCCTTCAAGGACGTGGAAAAGCTTCTCCGACTTTCCTGAAATTCCATCTTGGTTATCATCACTACCTGGCATGGTCTAGCCAAAACGGCTAAATCAAATTGTCGCTTCAATATTTCTTTTTTCATCGAGCTTTAGAGTGTGATCGTTTTTCAAACCTGTTTTATCATCCTTTTTCGCCAACAAGTGACAAAAACGCTTGACTCGAGACTTTTTAATTATCTAGGCCTTCTGGCTTCGTATTCAACCGTCTCTAGAAATGATTTTGCTTTAGATGAAAAAAAAACACAATGAATTTTATTTTTTAGTTATCAGCGTCGCAAATTTCCTTAAAAAGAAAGAAACTTTATTTCTTAGAATTCCGTCTTTCTTTCTGACTAGGGGCAGCCTGTCTTTAAGAGTCAAATAATTCTTTTAACAATTTCCTATGCATGGGAAAAGCTTATGTTTCAAATCAACCCATAGCTGTCATTTTATCAGTGGTCGTTAAATTTTCACACTAACAGAGACCTATAGCGAATGAAGAAGAAAAAATATTTAATTATCTTTTTTCGATATATCGATCGGTTTATCCAAATCACTTTGTTCTTTTCTTTCACTATCAGAAATAGTGTTACGGAGGTATACATTGTAACTTGACATGATATCTTCCATTGTCTTTTTGTTTTTTGTTTTTTTTAATCGTATCATCCTGAGCAAGACGGTAACGCCACTGATGTGCAGGGGGCTACGTAATAGTGAAAAGATTGGAAAAGAGAAAGCCGGAAACCACATCCTAAACAGGGAACAAGGGATGAGCCTCTTAACCTGTTCAATAGACGTATCGAGGATAATAATAATAAAGTAAAAATATTGAACTGATTTTTATATAACATTTTCAATTATACTGTAGATTATGTTTGTGTAAAGTGCTAATATTTTATGGTAACTTTGTGAATATTAATCATACATCTTAACCATTTTGGGCATTCTGTTTGTTACACTGTTTTCTTTGGAAGTCATTTATCGAGTCAAAAGCCAGCGTCACGGTGAAGAACGCTATTCAGATTTACATTTGAACCTAAAAGTGTCATTCATTTATTTCCAGATCATAGGTTATACAATTCTTACCGTCAATCCCAAAAGCTCAATCGACCCTTTCCTTAGTGAATGTGACCCTCAGAAATTTCCCGTCGACCTTTCGTAGTTGATATCGGCCAATTTGAGATTCCCCCATTATCGATTAAATTAATTCATAGATGCATGCAAATGTCAAAACACAGCGTGCGCACTGCGTGCTCAGCTAGATTTCCAATAGAGAAAAAAAATGATATTTTTCTTCTTTTTTTTTTCTTTTTTTTTGTTGGGGGAGGGAGACTTTAGTTTTTGTTTTGTGCTTATGCAGTTATTTTTTGTTTTTGTTTTTTTTTCTGCAGAGGTCAGCTTGACAAGTTAGCAAATTTAATATAATTAAGAAAAATAAATTATCATTATTTTTCTTTCTTTCTCTCTTTACTTTCTTCTTATTAGTCTTTTTCATGCTTTCTCTTTCTCTCCCTTTCTCTCGAAACGAGAACAAACGAACGAGAGATTGTAAGACAAAAAAATAAAGAGTGAAATAGAGATTTTTTCATGTCTTTCCTTTCAATAATTCTTCCTCATTATTTTATGTTATAGGATCAGGCTATAAATCCATTTTTTATGTGTCGTGTCCCTTCAGGACGTGGATGATCATTGCTCTCCACAATTTCCTATCCTTTGTAGCGGAAAGCAATGTTTAACCTTTCACTATCCCTCCCAATCCCTGTTCTGTCATCTTAGGTCAGTCGTTGATTACTCTATCTCTTTTTGTCTTCAGTATTTCCAGTGAGTGTCAACTTTTCCAAGCCTACTTTCTTCATATGTATTCTAGAAATTTCGACTGTCTCTTTCTAATTTTCCGTCCTGTATATGACAGTAAACTACATCCAGCAGCAAGGACATCTATCGGGAGATTGGAGGTTATGTGGAACCTGTAACCACCTCTTAATTGTTGTTGGCCCCAGCTATGGATAAATAGTAAACCCCCAAACTGAGGTCAAAATACGATGAAAGTATAAACATACATTTTTATAGTAAAAATTTCAGGACTAGATTTTAATAATAAAAACATTACAGCAATAGGTTTAATAGAGAAAAATTCCAGCAAAAGATTTTAAAAGTAAAAAAAAAATAATTCCAGCAATAGACTTTAATAGTAAAAAAAACACTACAGCAATATTTTTAATAGTGAAAAATAAATTTCCAGCAATAGATTTTAATAACAAAAATTTCCAGCAATATATTTTAGTAGGAAAAAAAATTACAGCAATATATTTTAATAGGGAAAGAAAATTTTCCAGCAATAGATTTTAATAGTAAAAAAGATTCCAGCAAGAGATTTTAATAGTAAAAACAAAGTTCCAGCAATAGATTTTAATAATAATAAAATTTCCAGACAGACTTAATAGTAAAAAAATCCCAGAACTAGATTTTAAAAGTGTAAAAAATCTAGCAATAGATTTTAATAGAAAGAAAAATCCAGCAATAGATTTTAATAGAAAAAAAATTCAGCAATAGATTTTAATAGAAAAGAAATTCAGTAATAGATTTTAATAGAAAAAACTTCAGCAATAGATTTTAATAGAAAAGAAATTCAGCAATAGATTTTAATAGAAAAAACTTCAGCAATAGATTTTAATAGAAAAAAATTCAGCAATAGATTTTAATAGAAAAGAAATTCAGTAATAGATTTTAATAGAAAAAACTTCAGCAATAGATTTTAATAGAAAAGAAATTCAGCAATAGATTTTAATAGAAAAAACTTCAGCAATAGATTTTAATAGAAAAAAATTCAGCAATAGATTTTAATAGAAAAAAAATTCAGCAATAGATTTAAATAGAAAAAAATCAAGCAATAGACTTTAATAATGAAAAGAAATTTCCAGCAATAGATTTTATTAGTAAAAACAATATTACCAAAACGCTAAATTTTGGCATTAAATTACCAATGAGAAGAATGTACGTCGTTAAACAAACCAAGCTTTCTAATTTTGTCTATAATTGTCTTTTTTTGCTTTTATTTTCGTTAAAACTATTGTCAGTCTTCATTTATAGAACTAAATCTCTTACTAGAAAACTTCTCTTCATCTGTGAAGAAATTGTTCAGCCTTCATTACCGTTTCAGTCTTCTTTTATTTTCTTTATAAAGAATTTCTTTATTTTTTGATACTTTAGAAAACATGTTTTACTTTTCAAATGCCCTTTTCGGATTTTGATGACACATTTTCCTTTCTTTGTAAAAACACTTCAGTCAGTTAAGTTCTATACATGATACACGCCTTGGCGATCATGTCTCGAAAGAGACATGACTGACTGGGCAAAGATTTACCCGAAGTAGGTTGCCATTACTTTCTGCGGTAGACTGGTTGCCAACCAAGGTTACTGAACCCAATCTGTCCTGCTATTCAACCCATAAGAAGAGACGGATTAATACCTTTCCCAAGGGTATTTGCGCGTAAGCGAATGCAACGAATTCAACTGAAATTCGAACTCGGCTCACCGATTTCTCGTTCCGAGCCGATATCCACAGCGCAATACTCCTAAAACACTTCACTAATATTTAAACTTCTGTACTTGCTGGATTTTGACATCTCCAAAGAACAGACCCTAGATCCGAACTAAAAATTGGAGATACCATAATCAACCAACTCCAAAAATGATTCCTTGAAGATTAATATATCTGTTCCCTTGGACTGGACAGAGTAATATATTAGCATCAAAGAAATTTAGTAGTAGTACTATTATTGCTACTATTATTATTTTTTAAATAAAATAAAAATTATTTCTTTGTAGTTATAGTGTTTTCTATGCAGCCTTGTGACAACTATACCGCGATGGTTGACAGAAAATGACTAGATGAAGTGATTTTCTAAGCACAGCTTAGATTTGGCACAAAGCCAAAAGTATGGGGCACCCAGTGAGGATCGAACTCACTACTCCATTGTAATGATTCTAGAGACATAAGCTTGCTAACCATTACACCACATTACCCTAAAACCATTTTCTAAGCAAAGTTTAGATATAGCAAAAGGCCTAAAGTATAGGGCACCCAGTGAGGATCGAACTCACTTCTCAGTCGCAATTGTTTCAGCGAGAAAAGCTTCTTGACCCTTACACCACATCGAGATGTGTATGCAACATATTCAAACAATGTTTGCTTCCCTATCAATATAGTCCATATATTGTCAAAACACCGGTTCTCGCACCATCACTGAAGTTAAGCATAGTTGAGTCTGGTCAGTACCTTGGTGGGGTAACTGTTTGGGAATACGAGATGCTATAATCGGGTATCTATGGTCGGTGTAAGGAATACTGGTCGGAATTGGAAATCGAGTGCAAAATTCCAATTCCATTAGTGTTCATTATTTTCGCTTACGCGCAAATACACTTGGGAAAACGTACAAATCCATTTCTTCTTCTCCCCCTCCCCTTGCTACGGATTAATAAGTAGGACTTCTATAAATAAATCATTATCTCCAAAAAATTCAGACAATCTAAAAAAAAAATTTACTGGCTTTTAATAATTTTATGACATAAGGCATATTCGTAATTATTCAAAAGTATTCGTTATTAATTAAGATAAATACTTTAGCTCCTGTATAAAATAATCCTTGTATCGATGTTGTTACTTGGTTTTTGTTGACTGTGATTGGCATTATGTAAGGTTGCTAAAAAGATAACACCTTTTCCGACTGCCATCAGAAGACAATTTTTACGCAAGTAGAATACACGAGAAGAAAAAAAAAGCTTTTCTTAAAGCAGTAATTAGTCTTTCTGCCGACGAAAATGAAAGTGAAAATAAAAGAATCGAACAGGCTTTTTAGAAAGTTGTGCTTTTTTTTATTTTTTTTTATTTTTTATTTTTTTTGTTTTTGTCATCTGCTCTGACTTCTGTGGCTGTTCATCAGTGTCGACAAACGGGCGAATCAGAAAAAAAGTCTAATTGGTAATGTCATGTCATACAAGAGCTCCACGCGTAACCTCTTTTCCAAAATGTGTATACGGTGAGCTCGTTCATGAAAGCACGCACCCTTGCACAAATCTATCAACCTACCTCTACCCATAAAAATTTATGTCCATATTTGCACGAATAAGAAAAAAAGATGAACTTTTGCACTCTCCACTGAAAAAAAAAAATAGACATTTACCAAAGGGGCCAATACTTTTAATTGTGATTGTATGTGTTTGGATGATGGTGATGGGATATGATCCTAAGCATAGGGGTCTAGGCAGTGGTGGTGGCAGAACCAATACAACAGACAAATGGATTCTTCTTGAGAGAAAGTGACAATGAAAAGAACATCCACTCCCATCATTTTCGATTCCTAACCCAAACCCTCGGCAACTCTTTCATACTTTCACTTTCCTTCTTAAAATGCTATTTGGAAAGAACGGATTTCAATTTTTCACGACGTAATATCTAACGATAGGCGTAACATTTGTAGAGCCTAAAAAGATACGACATTTGACCATTTTTAACGGTAATTGTCTTTTGTAGCTCATAATGGATCTACACATTCGACTATTTTTTACGTGTCTGTCTTTACTTTATTTCTATGTATTTTCTAAAGACTTTACTTTTTTTTTTCCTTTTATTCACATACATATTCTCTTTTTTTGTCTCCCAATCCCCCCCCCCTTTTCTTCCTTTCTGGTCTTATTATTTTCAACTTTCCATGGATTCATTTACCTATATATCTATTTTTTATCTATATTGCTGCTAAAGCACATTCGCATACAATCCCAGCATATTTCTTTTATTTAATATTGTTTTTATTTATCATCTGCAGTTTCTTTAGCTGTGACCTGATGGGGTATTTAAGGTCACATGTCAACTGTTAATAACTGATATACGTTGGCTATGAATTTGTCATGTTTATATTCAAGGAAATCATCTAATCGTCACAAACCCATTAAAATATTTGAATTAACTTCCAACTATTTACAAACGATGAAAATAATAAAACAACAATTTTAAATTGCTTGAAAATACATTCTCTGAAGAAACAAAAAATATTCACTTATTTTGCAGGAAGCATGCATCTATAAATATTTTAGCCATAAATTTCAAAATTTTCAACATATTTTCTTTCCTAATTTTCATAATTTGAATTCTGCTTTATGTTTGAAATTTTAAAGATCTTATGAATAAAAACACTTCATCAAGTCATGTTGAAGTGGCAACCCCTGTACATCAACTGTAAAGAAGCAAATGTGCGTGTAGTGCAAGATAGCCTAACGGGGCCCATTCCTTTTTAAGCAGGCTTTGAATTCAAACTGTTTACCACCTAAAACTAGAGAGCCCAGTCTGCTCTACTGCTGACCTCTAACTGGGAGACAAGAGATGGATTTACACAATTTCAAGGGTATTTGTGGGAAATTGAATGCAACGGTCTTGGCTGGAATTTGAACTCGGCACGCCAATCCCACTTTCAAAGCAGATATTCAATATTCCATGTGCACATTTAAAACGCACTTGCATTTATTTACAATTAGTAAATTAACGAGCATCTCTAGCCCGGTAGCTCCTAATAAATTGCGTGCTTCTGACTATTATGTTTCGTTCATGAATATCAGCTTAATTTTTTCGAGCGCAAAACAAAAGAAAATTTTAAAAACTTTAAAAAAAAGAATTTAAAGTCAAGAGAATTGTTTTTCTGAAAATTTCTATTGTTTGCATCAATACACCAGTTGTTATACGAAAAACTGAAGCTAATTAAATCCTTAACAGGAAGTCGCTAGAATTCTATATCCGTTTTCAACGGCTGGTCTCTAAAGAACAAAAGCATTTTCAAGCTGCACATAAAACTTGTGCCAAGAAATCTGAAGCGCTAAAATGTTCTTGTTTTTCTCTGGTGCAAAATAAGCCAAAAGGTAAAATTCATTTAGGGTTTGTAATTTGTTTTTTAACATTGATGTTGAAACTGTTTCTAACAGTGCAAATTCATCTGCCTGCAAGCGAAAAGTACACAAAATTTCTTGGTTTGCATAACAAACAGTTTAGTCACTAGAGACAAAAAAAAATATCTCCTTTTCCGCCATTGCTAAATGAATTAGACAACAAAAAAAAGATTTTTTTTTCAAAATAATAATCTGAACTTTACCCTATTTCAATGTCAACTCTCAATTTATCGATAAAACAAATTGACAAAATGAGAATCAAATTCAAATTCAAAAACATTATCAAGTTTATAACCTTTTATAAACACAGGTGTCTCCAAATGTTTGACATCATTTTGAAGCGAACTCTCGGTCAGTCAGTTAGTTAAGTGCCATACGAGATACACGCTTGGGCGATCATGTCTCGAAAGAGACATGACTGACTGGGCAGAAGATTATCCCGCAGTAGGTTGCCATTGCTTTCTGCGGTAGACTGGTTGCCGACCAAGGCTATAGAACCCAATCTGTCCTGCTATTTAACCCATAACTGGAAGGAATAGACGGATTAAATACCTTTCCCAAGGGTATTTGCGCGTAAGTGAATACAATGGATTCAACTAGAATTCGAACTCGGCTACCCGGTTTCTCGTTCCTAGCCGATATCCACTGGACCACAACGCACATCCCTCGGTCAACTCTCGGTCAATGATCCCAAATACTAATAAAATGTGTCAAATCTAAGTTGACTGTGGGTGCTTATCTCGATGAGAATCTGCGAGGAAGATGGATCGGGTGTGGCAGTGATCTAGGAAAGGGGAATAAATATCTGTCTTTTCACAGAGACCCATAGAAAAAAAAAATTAGAAAGTGTCAAGTCAGGTTACTAATTGTAAATAAATGCAAGTGCGTTTTAAATGTGCACATGGAATATTGGATATCTGCTTTGAAAGTGGGATTGGCGTGCCGAGTTCAAATTCCAGCCAAGGCCGTTGCATACAATGATCTGTTAAAATGGTCAAGACGTTCACCTGACTTGACACTTTCTAATTTTTTTTTCTATGAGTCTCTGTGAAAAGACAGATATTTACTCCCATTTCCTAGAGAAACTTAAGCAGAGAATCACTGAGGCACTGAAGAATGCTACGCAAGACATGCTGCAGCATGTTTGGCAGGAGCTGGACTACTGACAGTGTTTATTGTGTCACGGGTGGTATGTATATTGAACATTTGTGAGACTTTATGAAATCGGTTGAATATCTTGTTTGAATTTTGATAAATAAATATTTTACTGTTCAACATGAAGTCTATTTAATTTCGTTTGGCTGTAAAATGTAGTTACTTAGATATTCACATTTTAAATGGTGTCATTTTGGGGGGAGGCAACCAGTATTATAAACAGGGCATCAAAGAAAGATTGCTTTGCTTCTGATTTTTGTGATATTTGTGTGCTGTTACTATTCATAATACTAGCAGTATAGCTCGGCGTTGCTCGGGTGTAATGAAAGCTTTAAAACTAATCAGCCTAAAGAATATTTGTGTGAAATTTGATGAGAATCGGATAAAAATTGTGGATTTGTATAAAGGACATACAGACAGATAAACAGATACACACACACACACAAAGATCTTTACTTTTATATATATATATACATATTATCGATTTTCTGCATTATTGTAAGAACTGCAACCGTGAAGCTTCTGAATATCGTTTCTTATGTCTTTGTCTATGAGTGTATCAAATTTGATTAAAATCTGACCACTCCTTCTATAACCCGATATCGATATTTATCGGGGGTACCTCGACACAAAACCTAGCTAATAACACTCGCAGACGCTTATGGTACAATTGTGTAAATTTTCAAGAAAATCGGTTCAGCTGTTTCGGAGTCTATAGGTAACGGACACACACACACACATACAGACACACATACACAGTTCCATTTATAAATAAGTTTAGATAGATATTTGAATGCTAGAAGATGATTATATACTTCGCTGCTATAAATTTTGAGTCAGCCAACGAAGACAGAATAATATAAAAATGGCGTCTAAAAACTAGTTTATTTACTCTTCTATCCGATAGTGTTTTGAAGTGTAATTCCATGAAGGATTTTAACTTTAAAAAGCATTGCTTACTGTATAAATTCCTAAAAACGTTTTAAAATATTTGTGTTGTGTATATGCAGTGAATGCGCGTATATATCAGCTGTGGTTTAAAAGGTTTTAAACTGCTGATTATGACAGATCCGAGAAATCTCGCTCTGAAAGTCAGCTTACTTAAAATAAGAACCTTTGAAAGAGACGAAATGGATCCACGCCAAACCAACAAAGATTTGGTGCAAAAAGTTAATGTATCCTACTCACCAGTCCACACGAACATCTCAGGGTAATTGAGAAAATTTAGAAAAAGAAAATTTTGGTTCTTCATGAGCGTTCCACAATCTGAAGCAATCTTTTAACCAGCAATGACTGCAACAGAGTTGTTAGACAATTCGTATGTAAGCTTTAAATATAAGCTTTAATAAACTCTGTATTTACCCAAGCCTCTCCACAAAGGCGGGATGTGGCACAAGGTCGATTTCCCCGTGAGGCATTTCGATCGCATACGCTGGTTCCGGTTCTCGTCTATTTATCCCAGACCAGACTATACCGAAGGTAGAGACTCCGAAAACACGAGTAACACGAGAGTTTCATCCTCCACTTGTCTATCTTCTCATGTTTTTATTTTGCTGGTCGTTTTCGCGTTAAACATGAATGTGAGTAATTTTTTTATATGTAAACTAGCAGTATAGCCCGGCGTTGCTCGGGTGTAATGAAAGCTTTAAAACTAATCCATGGACCTGGTGCTCAGACTCAGACTAAAGAATATTTGTGTGAAGTTTAGTGAGAATCGGATAAAAATTGTGGATTTGTATAAAGGATATACAGACAGATAAACAGACACACACAAACATTTTGCCTTTTATATATATATATATATTATCGATTTTCTTCACTATTGTAAGAACTGCAACCTTGAAACTTCTGAATATCGTTTCTTATGTCTTTGTCTATGAGTGTATCAAATTTGATTAAAATCGGACAACTCCTTCTATAACCCGATTTTTTCGATTATCGATTTTCGATATTTATCGGGGGTACCTCGACACAAAACCTAGCTAAGAACACTCGCAAACGCTTATAGTACAACTGTGTAAATTTTCAAGAAAATCGGTTCAGCCGTTTCGGAGTCTATAGGTAACGGATACACACACACACACACACACACACACACACACACACACACAGACAAAGTTCCATTTATAAATAAGTTTAGATTAGATAAAGTGTCATCCGGTCAAATAATACCTCAATTTTCTCAGCGAGTCGACAAAGTCATGGGCTTCTTCCTACGTTCTGATTTAAACAAGGTTCTGAAGAAAAAAAGCTATGAGCTTCCTACACTGTCTTAAAGAGGCGGCTATGGAGTATTCCGAAGCGTCAGTCTCTACTACCAGAGGTAGTGTTTGATCGGATGTAGTAATGGCCATTTTCGTTATGTCCCTCTTTAACACGTTCAACGCTTTTCAAGAAAAGATAACGGGAATTTTTATACAGTCGTTAGAGGGTGGATTTTTTAAAATATCGACGGTATTCAATGAGCATAGTTTTGCGAACATTCCTAATGCACGGCGTAGAATGGGTAAATCTTTTGGGACCAGGAGGCTGAGTAACTGATTAAGACGTTCTGGACCGGGTCTGTATTATTTTTAATGACTGTGTATCCAAGCAGTTTTATGTTTTACACCTGAAACAGCATTTGTCTTGGTTAAGCGTGAGCTTGTACTTTTTAACAGCCACCCGGAATGGATTGTTCTCGCAAAGGGTTACATTATCAGTGTAATCATAGGTGCCTTACAGGATTTTTTCCAGTATTATCTGGTTATCCCTCGTTTGGATATCGGCTCAGAATGAGAAATCGCATTCGAAGGTAGCGGTAAACTCTATCAATTTCCTAGAATACCGTCTGGCGTAATTAATAGAGTAACTAGCTTTCAACGAGGGATCAGTCAGTCAGTTAAGTGCCATACGTGATACACGCTTAGGCGATCATGTCTCGAACGAGACATGACTGACTGGGCAGAAGATTATCCCGCAGTAGGTTGCCATTGCTTTCTGCGGTAGACTGGTTGCCGACCAAGGCTATAGAACCCAATCTTCCTTCCAGTTATGGGTTAAATAAACCCATAACTGGAAGGAAGAGACGGATTAATACCTTTCCCAAGGGTATTTGCGCATAAGTGAATACAATGGATTCAGCTGGAATTCGAACTCGGCTCCCCGGTTTCTCGTTCCGAGCCGATATCCACTGTACCACAACGCACATTAAGGTTGCTTTAAGTTTTCTTTTTGTTTTTGTTTTTTTGTTTTTTTGCGTGAAGAGAGGAGTAAAATAGGTGAAGATGTTTCTGACCTCACTGCATTTGCATCGTACATTTTAGCATTTTGTTTTGCTAAATTTACTATTCTTGCCTGAGTCAGCTGTAACGTTATGGATGCTATTTTCGAATATTCCCTGTTAGATATTCGTTGACCGAGGCCCGTTTATGAAGGCATCTCATATAAATTTGTCTCTATAGTGTTCCGCTGATATCGAAGAAAATGAATATTTCTTATTTAGTTTTACTAAGGCTATATAGAATCCGTCAATTGAATCTCGAGCAGTTGACGCCTCGAAGCCTGTAAGTGTCTAGAGACCATTTCATTTCTCTTTTTTATGTAGAGCCTGTCCATGGTTGTTAAAGCATCTTCGTAGGAAGTTGCATTTATGAAATACTCGAAAGTTTCTGCTGGGACATATTTCGTGCGGTAGTGCAGCTTATTAGAACTCTCGTCATAGTAGATACTTAAGATGTTTATGAAAGTTCTCCCTCAGTGACGATATTCTAGTTCACCGTCAATAAGTTTCACTGGGGTCAATAAGTTTCACTAAACAGAGTGGGGTCAATAAGTTTCACTAAACAGAGTGGGGTCAATAAGTTTCACTAAACTGAGTGGGGTCAATAAGTTTCACTAAACAGAGTGGGGTCAATAAGTTTCACTAAACAGAGTGGGGGTCAATAAGTTTCACTAAACAGAGTAACATCAATAAGTTTCACTAAACAGAGTGAGGTCAATAAGTTTCACTAAACAGAGTGAGGTCAATAAGTTTCACTAAACAGAGGGTCAAGCTAAGTTTCACTAAACAGAGTGGGGTCAATAAGTTTCACTAAACAGAGTGGGGTCAATAAGTTTCACTAAACAGAGTAAATAATAAGTTTCACTAAACAGAGTAATAATAAGTTTCACTAAACAGAGTGTGAGGTCAATAAGTTTCACTAAACAGAGTGAGGTCAATAAGTTTTTACCAAACAGAGTGGGGTCAATAAGTTTCACTAAACAGAGTGGGTCAATAAGTTTCACTAAACAGAGGTCAATAAGTTTCACTAAACAGAGTGGGGTCAATGTTTCACTAAACAGAGTGGGGTCAATAAGTTTCACTAAACAGAGTGGGGTTAATAAGTTTCACTAAACAGAGTGGGGTCAATAAGTTTCACTAAACAGAGTGAATTAGCCATCACCAAACTGTTCGACAACAAGAGTTCATTAAATCCTAGTAGCATTGTTAGAGACAATTCGTATTTGCTTAAATATAAGCTTTAATGAGCCTCTCCACAAAGGCGATGTGGCATACGGTCGATTTTTATCGTGGGACATTCCGAACGCGTGGGCAAAGAATACCCCGTAGATCCCGTATGCATAGGATCAGACTCTCATCTATTTACTCCAGACGAGATTCTGCCATTCGGTATTGCCTCGTCAGGGTTCCTCTCCGCCAAAAAGCAGAGAGTTCTACAAAGATATAGCTTTAATGAACTCTGAATACAAGCTGAGTTCTTCTGAATATATGTATTTAGTACAGATTCATTAATCGAGGAGATGGATCTGTGATAGAGAATACAAACTGAGTAGCAAAATGACAGGACTTACCGTGTTCTCGAAGTAAGAGGGTTAGACTTTGGTATGTAGGACTTTGGTTTAAGATCGAACCAGCGTTCTTCTGAATGCGAGAAACGCGACTTAAGCATAATGCGGACGCTTAGTTTAATTTAGGTGCTAGGATGTTTGGTTCAGTTTACATACCAAGATGAACGAAAAGTTGCGTTGACTCTAGCGTTAATAAATAGACAAACCAGAAACCCCCAGAGAAAGCTGATCTCCACTAGTGGAGAGGTGATAAATACAGCCAATCTTCACGAGATCCAAACTCTCTCTCGGTCAACTCTTTGCTTCTGAACGGAGAGATACACAAATGAGGCTCCGCCGAAGGATAGATTCTGGTCTAGGTTGAGTAGACCTGGACTTAAGCAGGGTTTACGGGATATTTTTGGCTAGGCTTAAGGGCTCGGAATCCCACATTGATGGACCTAGTGTCGCATCCGCCTTGGGATTCTGACCTAGTAGGAAGGTAGTAAATACAGCCGATCTCCACGAAATTAAAACTCTCTCATGGTCAACTCTCTGCTTTCGAGCGTAGAAGGACCCAGACCAAACTCAACCGAACGGTAAAGCCTCGTCTGGGATGAATAGACAAGAGCTCAACCCGGCCTTAAGTAGGATCTACGGTATATATTTCGCTGGGTTCGGAATCCCACATTAATTGGCCATGTGTCGCATCTGTCTTGGGCATCTGGGAAGGTGGTAAATACCAGCGAGCTTCACGAGATCTGAGAGGCAGCAGCAGAGATTGAATTAGAAAAACGTGAAAGAGACGACGATGGCGAAATTGATTCCGCTTGTTTATTTTACTTTAAAAAAGACCTACAGGATCATACCACAATGAAGACCTTTCATTTCTGAATCGCGCTGTTAGAGTTTGATGGTAAATGGGTTTTGCATGTCAACAGAAAAGGAAGGAAACTTGTGAGAACACCAAAACGAGAACTATATCCGGATAACTCCTCGCTTTTGTCTGGTGGAATGTGAAAGATGTGCATTACAGGCTGTTGGAATATGGAAGTATACTAACGTTTATTGTCAACTCGAGTAATCGATTAAAAAAAAAGTTTATTACTCTGGTAAATATCAGTCAATTAAGTGCTATACATTATACACGCTTATGCGATCATGTCTTAAAAGACTGGGCAAAAAATTTTCCCCCTGTAGGTTGCCATTTCTTTTAGACATTTCTTTTAGACATTTCTTTTAGACATGTTGCCAACGAAGGCTATAGTTTAAGATCAAACCAGCGTTCTTCTGAATACGAGAAACGCAACTTAATCATAATGCGGACGCTTAGTTTAATTTAGGTGCTATAGTTTAATTAAGGTTGTTTTTGTTTTGTTTTTGTTTTTTGCGTGGAGGGGGAGCCTTGTTTTTCGTACGATGGGAGGAGCAAAATTGGTTGAGGATGTTTCTGACCTTACTGCATTTGTATCTTACATTATAGCATTTTGTCCTGTTATTTAACCCATGACTGGAGGGAAAAGAGACAGATTAATACTTTTCCCAAGGATATTTGCGCGTAAGTGAAGGCAACGAATTTAACTGGAATTCGAAAGCGGTGCTCCGATTTCTCGTTCCAAGCCGGTGTCCACTGCAACACAGCGTTAATAAAAAGTGTTATTCTCCAGGATGACAAATTAAAATCCTTCTCTGGTTGGAAATTTCTCGCACTGTTTTTAATGCGTTGTTCAATGTGCTGTTTTTGCCTAAGCAATTTTAGAAAAGAAAACCTTCCAAGATATCATTAAACGTTATGTAACATTACTTCGAAAATCAATAAAAATGCACACAAAATTCTTTCTTTTAAGTTAACAAATTTTTGTCTAAATATTGCTTTAGATGTATTTGAACGTCAGACAAATGTAAAAGCTTGGGGTTTTATTTAATGAGAAAATATTTAGACAAAAATTTGTTAACTTAAAAGAAAGAATTTTGTGCGCATTTTTATTGATTTATATATATATATATATATATATATATATATATACATTATTTTTAGTAGATAATCATATTATTTAAGTAGATACCCAATATGAGTATCCACTAACAATAACGTTTGTTCAATTGATAAATAAAAACCCATTTCCCTAGAAAAAAATATGTAGGCCGTTGTTATATATATATATATATATATATATATATATATATATATATATATACATACATATATATATATATATATATATATATATATATAAATCAATAAAAATGCACACAAAATTCTTTCTTTTAAATTAACAAATTTTTGTCTAAATATTTTCTCATTAAATAAAAACCCAAGCTTTTACATTTGTCTGACGTTCAAATACATCTAAAGCAAATAAAGTCATTATTCTTTTTTTCATTTGAAGTATTTCTTCTCAACGGTTACTAACATAATAAAATATTATGATAGTAATCGTCTGGAATAAATCCTCAACCCATCTAAATTAATACCCACAATTCTTTTCTCTCATGAAAATAAGAATTGTGGTGCTAATTTAGTTGGAGCTTTTTGCTTTTAATTGCATACCATCAAAAGTTTTTTCTCCCAAGAACTGCTACTTTGTATAACTGGCGCCCACATGGATGCTTCTCTGAACATTACAATTTAACGTTTTCAAGTCAAGGATCAATTGTTATCTAATGTTCATACCAAGAATGCACCTCAGAACGCAACACTCAACGATACCGAATATAAAACTATATTTTAAGAAGCAACGGTCAACACCAAATGTAAACGACTCAAGAAATACGTTTCTCTTGTAACAATCTTACAATCATACCATTTTTTACTATTGCTTTCTCAATAATAGCCCTAAGAGCCCTTCAAAGTAGAGGATTACTACTTGGTGCTGTTGTAAGGGCGTATATGAAGAAAGCAAGAAGTGCATAATATAAGGACACGGAGAATCAGTTTTGGTACCTCACATACGTGACCTTTTACCAAAATAAGTTAAGGTTAATAAATTATTCCAAATTTAAAGAGTAAATTCCATCAAAAGTTTTTTCTCCCAAGAACTGCTACTTTGTATAACTGGCACCAACATGGATGCTTCTCTGAACATTACAATTTAACGTTTTCAAGTCAAGGATCAATTGTTATCTAATGTTCATTTCGTAACAACTCATCTTTTATTCATATTCATCAGTTTAATAGTTATTCCACATTCATCATTTTAATAGTTACCCTTCTACCGTGAGAGGATCTCGAAATTTTTATTTAGTAAACTTTAACAAAACAAAAAAAATCGTTCAATGAGATTGTACGCGTTTTTATTATTAAAGAAAAGAATTGTTATAAAATATTTCTCTTATATCGTTCAATGAGATTGTACGCGTTTTTATTATTAAAGAAAAGAATTGTTATAAAATATTTCTCTTATATATATATATATATATTATCCTTTGTCTCTAGCACGACTCGGAGTTTTGTGCGTTATGCTATCATCAGATGCATATTTCAAACTGACAGTTTGATAGATTTTAATTTTAAGTTCATTCGATGTTCATGGGAATTAAATCTTACAAAGTTAAGCTACTGCTTTTTTAATAACAAGATTAAATTTATATATTGTACGTTTACATGTGGATAACAATTTCAATTTTCAAATTTGAAATTAAAAAATAAAAATAGAAAATTATGAGTCTTAAAAATGTAAATATTCAAATATTACATAATCTTGAACATTATTTTTAGTGGATAATCATATTATTTAAGTAGATACCCAATATGAGTATCCACTAACAATAACGTTTGTTCAATTGATAAATAAAAACCCCATTTCCCTAGAAAAATATATGTAGGCGTTATTATGTGTGTGTGTGTGTGTGTGTGTGTGTGTGTGTGTGTGTGTGTGTGTGTGCGTGTGTGTGTGTGTGTTCCTAATGATATTCTAAAACGAGAAATGAGAAGCAGAAATTGTTTGCAATCTTCGTCAATATAAATGTGGACAGCTGCGTTGAATAACAACTTTTGAGAGAAACAGATCTCTCGTTCGACAATGAGGACGAGCATCGCTGTTATCAACTCCGTAGATGTCGTGGTTGCAGGTGTTCATGTCAAGAAGAATGACATTAATATTACTTGGGAAAAGAATTTTCGATTTCCCTAAGCGACTCCTTGGCCTGCGTAGGCTGACATACGTTCATTCTCGAATCATTTCACTCTGAGCTCTTTACTTTATACGACACATTTTCCTTCATAAATTCTGAGATAGATAGATAGATAGATAGATAGATAGATAGATAGATAGATAGATAGATAAGGAGAAAGAAAATACACACACACACATATTATAAATTATACTTTAGAACATGTACAAACTCCGTTGCAATTATTTTCTTCGTTCCTTATTCATTTCTATATATATATAAATTTTAATTCTTAAAATTATCTTCGATAGTGGATCGGTTAACTTTAATATAGTTATCGACTAAAAATAACAGATAGATAGATAGATAGATAGATTTTAGCTCTTTAATAGAGCATACTTCAAAGTTTGTGAGGATATCGTTATGATACTCTCACTTGTCAGGGCTGTTTGTCAATTTACAACCTTGACGCTAAATACTATCACAATTAAACACTATATATATATATATATATATATATATATATATATATATATATTTCTTTTATTAATACTTCGAACATTATTTTTGGGAATACCCGGAAGAAGACACATTACTCTTATGGAGTTTTTTCGAGTGCGTAGACCGGTGGATGAAATAAACACTGTTTAAAAATTCAAATACACAAAAAAAAAATTAAAATTACTTTAAAAATACGATGGCTCGACGATTTGTACTAAACTTTTCAATTTTCGATTAGTAAATATAGTCTTCACTTAACTTAATAACAGGTACCTCCACTCATTTTTCAATATCTAAATTTAAATTGAAATTTTAAAATTAAATAAGTTATCTTCAAGCTTTAAAAGTAGCTTTAATTGAAAGCCAAGGGTTTAAATGTAGTAATTCCAGTAAACAAAATACCCTGGTGTATTTTAAACCAAAATTATATTGATCGGAATCAAAAATTTTCTAAATTTAAAAAAAAAGTTTAAAAATTTCAATTTTTCGGCCATTTTTCATTGTTTGTAAACAGAAGCCAATTCTCAGTATTAAAAAATCTTACAAAAATAAAATACACCTCGCTGACACATTATTTTATTTAAATTACTGAATTTAAACTTACTTTAAGTTGACTTGAAATGAGTATTACATGCTTACTGCTTGAAAAATGTTTCAAAAAGCATTTCTCAATTACGTTAGCCTTGTTATCACAGCTGTCAACACCTTATCAGCACCCATCAGCAACCGACAACAGAAGATTTACTGTATCCGGCCAAAAGTATGGAAGAAAACGAATTTGGTATAAATCTTATTCATAAAAATCGTTTTTTTTTTTTAATTTTTAACTATGTTAAAATTAACAATTTAACACGTTTTCAGCAATTATCCAATATTTGATGGAATTTTAGTTAGTTTAGCTTTGTAGGCTTACGTTTGATGATGTATGAAAAATTAAAATTAAAATAATATAAAACTTTCTTTTAAAAAAATTTACTATATAATAACAGATTGAAAATAACGACAGAGGTAACTCAATAATTTATGACATGTTATGGCATTTATTAATTTTTATTTTTAATATCTATTTTTCATACTATTTTTAGGTACCTCTACAAATTGTAATTTCACAATTATTTTTTTAACAAAATTAGAAAATTAGGAATTAAAATGTAAAAGTTGCTTTAAATGTTTAAGGAATGATTTGCAAAACAGAATTTTATAAACGTCTTGAAGAGACTTGAATCAGAATCAAAGTTCGGTTTCTGTCGTTTACCATGTAAGGGGAATAATCCAAAACACTTGTTAACTTCTAAAATAAATACGACCCCTGTGGAAACTTGTTATGGCCCCTATGGAACATCGTACTTAAATGAACATATTTATTTACACACAAATTTTTTTTTACTTATTTTTAAAAATATAATGGGTGAAAAATTTTTATTATTTTTTTTTTTGATAACTTAACTAAAAAACAAGGACAACAGTTCTTTAAAATATTTTTAAAATATTTTTAAAACTTTATGAATTATTATAATAATAAAAAAATGAAAACAATTCTTTTAAAATGTTATTGGTAATCGAAAAATGTTTTTTCTTCAGACTATAATGTCCTTAATTATTATTATTTATTCCAGCAATTAAAAGCTTATCAAATTAAATTATATCAGAGTTTTATTGCATTTTTTATTTTACTCTTCGGGGTAGATTTTCGGATAGTACCGAAATATTTTAACTAAATAAATTAGATTCGTTTATATTCCCCGATGAGTTCTGCGTTTAACTAATAAAAAATAATTTGCAAAAATTAAAATTTATTAAAATTTCACGAATTTACGTGAAGGGGGTAACAGTTTTAAAGATAAATTTAATCAATATTTTTAAAAAAATAATAATTTCAAAAATAAATTGATTTAATTGTAAATGAGTACTGAAAGTTTCATTAAAATGCGACAGTTATTTGATTTTTGCGAGAATTTCCAAATTAATGTGTTTGTCACCGAAAAAATTACGTGATCGGTTGTAAATAGTCGTAACATTATCTGTAACGCTAACTCAAATCAAAACAAAATTTTCTGCCAAAATTTCGAACATGTTAAAAAGGATTAAAACATTTTATAAAATAGATAAAATTTACTTTGATCTTTCCTCTTAATAATATCATAAAGATTTTGATAGAAAAAGTTCGTTTTATTAAGTTTTGGACCTTTTTAATTCATAGTATGCTGGGTTTTTTGTGATGTAATGGAGGTACCTACTTAATCACCTAACGCCTCCAAGTCTTTGAAGTATTTTAAAAATGTTTTTGAACCTATAAATTATTATGTTTGAAAAAAATGAAAATAATTCTTTTAAAATTTCATTATTAATCGAAATTTTTTCCTTCAGACTTTAATGTCCCTAGTATATATTATCCATTAAAACAATTCAAAGTTTATCTAATTAAATAAATAAATAGTTTTATTGATTTTTTTTATTTTACTATTCTGAGCAAATCTTCGAAAAAAAGGCCAAATGTTTTTTAAAAAAATAAATGATTTACATTCCCTAATGAGTCCTGCGTTTAACTAATAAAACTAATTTTCCCTACAAATTTTTATTTCTTGAAATTTCATGAATTTATATTGAGGGGGAATGATTAAAAGTGTAAAACTATTTTTACTAAGATTTTTAAAAAATAATGATTTTAAAAATAATTTTATTTATTTGTGAATCCGTCCTGAAAGTTTAAATAAAATCCGACAGTTATTTGATTTTTGCTAAAATTTCCAATTCTAATATGTTTTCCAACAGAAAAAACTGAGTTACGTAATATTACATTATCCATTGTAAACTCTCGTAACGATTTGACTAACAAAAACCAAAAAGAATTTCGAACGTGTTAGAAAGGATTTTTAAAAAATTTTTTAAATAATGAAAAAATACTTTGATGTTTTCTCTTAATAATAACAAACATTTTGCTGCAAAAAGTTCGTTTTTATTATGTTTAAGATCTTTTTTCTTCATACTGATTTTCAATTTAGTGGCGGTACCTAATATATATATATATATATATATATATATATATACATCTAAATCTAAACTTTTTTTATAAATGGAACTCTCTCTGTGTGTGTGTGTGTGTGTGTGTGTGTGTGTGTGTGTGTGTGTGTCCGTTACCTATAGACTCCGAAACGGCTGAACCGATTTTCTGGAAAATTTACTCAGTTGTACTATAAGTGTCTGCGAGTATTCTTAGCTAGATTTTGTGTCGAGGTACTCCTGATAAATATCGAAAATCGATAATCGAAAAAATCGGGTTATAGAAGAAGTGGTCCGATTTTAATCAAATTTGACACACTCATAGACAAAGACATAAGAAACGATATTCAGAAGTTTCAAGGTTGCAGATCTTACAATAATATACTTCGTCGGATCCGAGCGGTACCGATAGATACCAAGGTTTTACAGATAGTATAGCGTTAGTAGTTCATGGTAGCTCTGAGCTCCACTCAGCAGAATATTGTTACACAGCACCCGTCAGCTTCCGACGTGGACATACTAATTCTACTAAGGCTTCACTTCAGAAACACTGTATATATCCGTCTTATTCCTGGATTACTAACCTGCGTTCAAGTTTGTATTCTTTACGTTTAATATACTTATTTTTCAATCTCAAATTCTGTTTGCTGTTCCTTTATTTTGTGCGGGCTCCCATTCCCGGGATCTACAACAGATATCTATCAATAGATAGATAGATAGATATGAACAGACTGATATAGATAGATAGATAGATAGATAGATAGATAGATAGATAGATAGATAGAAACAGACTGGGATAGATAGATAGATAGATAGATAGATAGATAGATAGATAGATATGAACTATTTTTATGCTAAGCTTGATCTGGCACATGTCTGCAAAAAAAGAGCACCTGGTGAGAATTGAAGTCATGATTCTAGTAAACAATTTTTGTGACTCTTTCAATAACTATTACTCTACAAGATTCTCCCCAAACATACTAATATAACAGTTTTGTGTGAGCTGCAGCTGCTTCAAGAATTCTTTCTTCCATATTTTTATATGATTCTATGATTTACTAATGTATTTGAAATCCATACAGTCAAAGGTCAAATATAAAATCCCCCACAAATGTTCTGGCTGTTCACTTTGCTATGTTTTCGATCTCATTAAATGCTTCGTTGATCGAACAAAAGCTTTTAATGTTTGTTCGTTTTATGAATGAAATCTAAACTCTGCAATTCAGTGATCTCTGAACAGGGCAAATCATTTAGGCTCAGCTAATTGATATTTACATTTTAAAATCAAATGATTTTCCCAGAGTAAATTGAATCTAAGTAACCAATTTCGTTTTTTATTAAATATAATTCAATTTACTAGTGTTCAGACTTTCAGAATGAGAGATGAAAACCAGAGAAATTATTTCAGACGAATAATAATCTGTACATTGTTTTTATTTAATAGACCTTTTTGAAAAATAGATAACGAATACGTATGGGAGTCTTGTGGGTGGGCATTATCCTTCTAGAACTGCAAATCTTTAGAAATGGTAACAAAAAAGATTAAAAAATGTTTGGAACAAACATCGTGTTTTTCAACATTTCCTCCACTAATATCAAAGATGACATCTCAAAATGATGCTATGGGTTGGAGATAATGATCTACGTTACATACGAGAACCACCATCACTTGAATGATCTCAACACTGAACAATACAACCTAAAATTAAATGCTTCAGGTGAACTTTTTTCAACAATACTGTATATATGCATAATGGTAATGTGGCCGGAGTGACGGTTTATTTAGAATCAGGTGTGCTCGTAGTCCTGCTAAAATTTAAGATTCCCAACGGTCTGAGTTGGCACACACACATTCTACAGATAGATAGTTGTACCCACAAAAATCTAGATGACAAGAACTTGGCAAAAGTCTGCAATCAGAAAACATATAGTCTTGCTCTATTAACAGCATCTAAACTACATCTAATAACAGAATACATAAGCTAACTCTAGAATCAGAACATCAAACCTAGCTCTTATAACAGAGGATCTTTACTTGCTCTAATAAAATAGCATATAACCTAACTATAATAACAGCATCTTTGCCAGGTCCACGGCCGACCTGCTAACAACCGTAACGGAGTACATGCTACAGACACTTGATGAGTCTGGCGAGACTCGCGCGGTTGCTCTGAACATCTCCAATGCTTTCGACAGGGTTTGGCACTCTGGCCTCCTATGCAAACTACGGGGTTACGGTATTACAGGTCCGCCTGCTTGACCTAATCCAATCTTTCTTAAATAACCGCAAAATGAAGGTCGTTTTGAATGGACATGCCTCTTCGTCCTACAGCACGAATGCTGGTGTCCCACAGGGCTCTATCCTGGGCCCGACGCTCCTTATTTTCATCAACGACCTCCCAGATGAGATCAAGTCCCAAGTAGGCATCTACGCAGATGACACTACAATATACTCCCGCACCAGTAAGAAACCTGTCGTGGCGGACAGACATAATCTCGCTGCTGACCTTGAACGGGATCTACACTCTGTGGTGAACTGGGACAAGAAGTGGCTTGTCAACTTCAATTCGTCTAAGACCAAGCTGTTGTCTGTCAACCATTAAAAGCAACCTCTCCTGCCTCCCATAAGCATGGACCAAGCGATTCTCCCGGAGAGCAATACACTACGCCTCCTCGGACTTAACCTGTCCTCAGACCTCAAATGGAACCACTATATTGAATCCATAGCAAAATCTACTGCTAAGAATGTTGGGTCACTATGTCGATCCAGGATGTTTTTTCCGCCTGAATCCATCCTGCATATATACAAGTCAACCATCCGTCCGTGCATGGAGTACTGCTGCCATTTATGGTCAGGCGCCCCTGCCGTTCTCCTCAATGTTCTTGACAGGCTCCAAAGGAGAGTCTGTAATGTGATAGGTACTGATCTGGCGGCTCGACTACAGCTATTATCCACCGTCGAAATGTAGCCTCCCTTTGTTCTATAAATACTTTCATGGCTTCCGCTCGGACGAACGTAAGTCACTGGTGCCTCCTCAACAGGTGTTTACTCGTGCAACCAGACTGGCAACTGGGTCCCACCCATTTACAGTCAGGTTAGCCAAATGCAGACGACAATTCTACTCCTTCAGCTTCTTCTCTCGCACTTCCCGCCTGTGGAACTCGCTCCCGTATTCTTGCTTTCCTGACGGCTACAACCTCCAGAAATTTAAATGCAAAGTCAATACTCATCTACTAACCACTGGACTCTAGCTCTCTCCCTACCACCGTATAACCTTCCCTTTCTCTCCATTTATGTATCTGTCATTGCACCTGCTTTCTCAGCTTTTTCTATTGCTCCTTTCTAACTAGTTTGTACTCCAAACTCTTATCTAATTAATCTTTTGACAGTTATGTAGCCCCCTGCACATCAGTGGCATTTCAGCCTTGCTCGGGGTGAAATGATTAAAAAAAATCTAATCTATCTCTAATAACAGAGAGCATAACCTAGCTCTTATAATGAAACATCTAACCTAGCCCTAATAACTGAGTATTTAACCTAGAACTAATAACAGCTTATTTAGCTCTAGTACAAGAGCACCGAACCTGGCTTTGATAACATATCATTTAACCTAGCTCTATACCAGAGCACATAAACCAACTCTAATAACAGAACATCTAAACTAAATCTAATAGCATATAAACTAAGTATTTAACCTAGCTCTAATAACAGAGCACATAACCTAGCTCAAATAACAATGTACCTAAGCTAGCTCTAATAACAGACTACATAAGCTAGTCCTAAAAAGAGACCATCTATTTTAGCTCTAATAACAGAGCATCTAACCTAATTCTAATAAAAAAGCACATTCAGTAAATTAAGTGCCATACGTGATACACGCTTGGGCGATCATGTCTCGAAAGAGACATGACTGACTTGGCAGAATATTATCCCGCAGTAGGTTGCCATTGCTTTCTGCGGTAGACTGGTTGCCGACCAAGGCTATAGAACCCAGTCTGTCCTGCTATTTAACCCATAACTGGAAGGAAGAGACGGATTAATACCTTTCCCAAAGGGTATTTGCGCGTAAGTGAATACAATGGACTCAACTGGAATTCGAACTCGGCTCACCGGTTTCTCGTTTCGAGCCGATATCCACTGTACCACAACGCACATCCTAAAAAGCACATTACTTAGCCCTAATACCATAGCATATAACGTAGCTCCAATAACAGAGTAACTAACCTAGCCCTAAAAACAGTGCACATAGCCTAACTCTAATAACAGAGCATCTAGCCTAGCTCTTATAACAGAGTACATAACCCACCTTTTATTATAAAATAGCATCTAAAATTGCTGTAATAAGAATCACCTAACCTAAATCTAATAGCAGCGCATCTAACTTACCTCTAACAGAGTATCTAACCTAGCACTAATAACAGATCACATAACCTAGTTCTAGTAATAATGTATCTAACGTAGCCCTAATAACAGGGCCCATAACCCAGTACTAATAACAGAGTATCTAACCTAGATCTATTAGCCCGATAAGCTAAAATCTGTTGTGTAACTTTTAATAGCTTAAAAACAAAGACAATGATATTTCTTTATCAGCAATATTTACTATAGATTTTTACCAGTCATGATAAATGGTTTCACTCTGAAAGTGGGATCTTTCTTTTGAACTCAAATTCTCCTCAGGCCTCAAATGAAACGCGTAAAGATCGGCTCCTTATATCACTCGAGAAAGTATCTAACCCCGCCTGCTATGCCCTATCTTAAGATCAGACCATTTATTGTGTACTGATGCCATATCTGTGTTGGTGTTTCCTAATCCTCTGTTGTAGCCTCATAAGTTACAACTCCTTTTCCACAGACGAAGCGTCGCAAGCCTATTGCTATTTCTATGGACAATGTTCTGACGAGCCACATTCCCTAGTTCTGCCTGTTCAGGCACCATTATGACCCGTCATGCCATGGACATAGGAACGAATCATTCTCATTCATTTCGTATTCCATTGTAGTACTGTATGCTATGGGGTCGGCCACTGCTGTCCGTACAATGGGTTGATCTTGCAGGGTGTCTGTATTATGTTACTGTCAAGAATCTACAGCTGTAAGAATGTTCATTTTATCAGTTACCGAAATCGACGCATCACTGACGCCTCATATCGAACGTGCACAGCAATTCCTTGAAATTACCATCTAGATTCTCTGAAAGTCTACAATTCAACATCTCTAAACGTTAAAAGAGGTACGTATGCTCTCACGACTACGAACCATATTGCAGTAGGCATTACTATCTAAAGTTCAGGCATATACAGCGTACAGCGTATGAGTGGCACAACATGACCGAAAACTGAAAATTTTATCCGAATATCTACTACCCGTAAGCATTCGGATATTGTATCCAGATCGAAATCGATATCACCCTTCAGGCTGTTACAGTTTTATTTTCCATTTGCGTAGGCAGATTTTAACAGACTAAGACACACATTTGAACAGACTGGGATCAATATTATCCGTCGGTATCTTTGATTTAACATGTACGTTTATTGTTCTTATTCCGTAAGAATTATAAGATTTCAACTTTGTACAAAAAGAAACCAAAAAAAACTGCAATAATTATTATTAAGAATAAAAATGAGTAATAAAAATCTGTTAGATTAATAAATTTTAAAAATCCATTTATATATATATATATATATATATATATATATATATATTACAAATTGCTTTGTTTGCGTTAGGATAAGAAACTGAACAAACATGTCTATCTGAAGAGTTAGAGAAAATTCCGTGTTTAAAGGCACTATTTTACTTTGCTTTTTCATTAACCGATAGATCAAAACACGTCAGGTCCAATGACGGTTTCTTCTAAGATCGAATCCTGCCGAAGGGCGCATATTTTTTGTCTAATGAGAATTCTCGAATATTTAGACAGATTAAAATTTATAAATATACTGTTTAATAAAAAAACGAAGTATCTACTAAAAATAACGAGTATCGAGTATCTACTAAAAATAACGTTTGTAATATATATATATATATATATATATATATATATATATATATATATATATATTGAACCATCTGGTCAATATATATATATGTATATATATATATATATTGACCAGATGGTTCAATCACAGATCTACATTTAAAAAAGAAAACTTTCAAAATTGTACAAAATTGGCTAACTACGTGTGGAAATTGAAATCGAAATATGGAAAAAAAAAAACAGAAATCACGTGGAGTATAGTGAAAACAGTCCAGTCTTACAACAGTGGCAGGAAGAAAAGTTAGCTATTCCCAAACAAAAATGAATTACTGAATGAAAGAACAAAAATTAGGACTAAGTGTAAGCATACTAAAAATATCTATTAAGTTCATACATCCATGGATGAAGATGTTATAATTTTTTCTAACTGTGAAAATTGAGTGTTCAAAAAAAAAATCCCCATTACGTGAGTGTTCTTAAAAAGAAAAAACGATAAAATCAGTTATTGCAAATCGGCTGAAAACACCACATGGTAGAAAATTAGGTCGCGTAATAACTCGTTTACAAATGAAGAATATATATATATATATATATATATATATATATGTGTGTGTGTGTGTGTGTGTGTGTGTGTGTGTGTGTGTGTGTTAACAATGAGTTCAACACAACAATCAACGAAGATAGCCATCTTGCCATCATTTCTGCATTTGGTACATTGTATCTGCTCTCTTTCTTGGGTTCTTTGCTACTGAAGTATTTGTATTATGCTTTATTTGCATTTCTTCACTCAGTGTAAATGTATATATTTAATTTTATTATAAATCAAGAACAGAGTTTTAAAGTATTGTCCTGAGTTTGATGATAAATCACATCCGGCAGCAATGCCACTGATCGGGATGCTTTGAGGAGCATTGAACCACCTCTTAATTGCCTTTTTTTTTTCCAAGGTTCCCTATGATCCGGCGTGGTAGCGCCTGTTAAGGTCCCAACTAATAGTTAACCTCAAAACTGAGGTCAAAAGACCATGAAAGGTATAAAAATTCATTACCATAATAAAATTTACCAGAAATACATTTTTGCAAAAGAAATTACTAATGCTACCTTAAAACTTAAATTTAGGCATTAAATGACCTATAAGCTAAAGACCCTTTGCGAGTAACAGCCAACCAATAATGTTGGTAAAACTTTTCTTTTTATTTGCAGATTATAAGATTTAGTTTGTTTGTTTTTTAAATATCGTTAACCATGACAATCAAAGTGCACCACATTTTTTATTTACACATTGGGCACTCACAATCGAGCAAAGCAGACATTTGTTGTTTTTGAACCACTTAATGATTTTCAATATGAACACACAAACAATATTTCTATATTTTCTTAGTGTTAATGAGAATGATGATGATGATTATTATTATTCGTTATCTCAAGCGGTTCTTATATCTTAATTACCTTAATTAAGCAGTTCCAGGCGGTTAATAACCATAGATGTTGTCATCTCTCTATATTAACAAAAAATCTTTATCAAAATTTTGAATGCATTATTATTATTATTTAATAAAATAAATTCATATATTCTAGTGGGAAATAATATTTTGTCACTGATGATGTAACTCTAAAAACAATAACACAAGAGGCAAAAGAATGGAATGTTATCAAAACACCTCCAGTTCAGATTAGAAGAGTTGGGCAGACCCTTCAGCAGTTTTGAACTGGAAGGCTGTATTATTTCATAAACGTTGCCTAATAATAATAATGCTGATAATAATAATAATAATAATAATAATAATAATAATAATAATAATAATAATAATGAAAACTGATTCCGTCGGCTCATGTCAAGCATGCAATATGCAGAGCCTTCAAGAAGGAAGATTTCTAGAAAATGCTTCAGGGTAGTCGATATAATCGAAATTGGACCCAAAAGCGAATTATTAAATGAATGACACTCTTTATCAAATCCCGAAAAAGACAAAAGAAAAGAAATTAATTTCTCGTGGCCAAAAGGACTTGGAAAGACTTTTGCAATATTTTCATTTGCATTTTGTTGAATCACTCTTCATCTGTTGCAAAATCTGTTCTTGAAGCCACGTTAGTTTTCTGCTTCTTCTAAGCTACCAAGAAAGGATTCCATATGAACGATGGGGGGTCTTCTTACCGTAGGAGTTATTTCTTGTGGGCTTGAAATTTTTTTCTCATCTTTATTAACAAACTTTTTGTTATTGCTGCTGTTGTTGCAGCCACCCCCTCCGTGCAGCAAGAATCCGGATCCGCGGTAACTTCGACATAAAAAAATATTAGTTAATATCAATTTTAATAAAATGAAATTTCATTAACAATTTGTCTATTTAACGATACATATTCTTTCAAATAAAACTACTCTTAAAATGACAGAATTTGGGATTGAAAACAATGTCAAGACAGTTTACAAATTTGAATTTCCCAATACAAATAACTCCATCATAAACAAGGCCACAATAACAGACCCATACAGTGGAATTAAATCTATAAATAGCATGAGAATCTGTTGAAAACACCCTTGCAAATAAAGATATTTACTAAGAATCTTACATGTGTGTGTGTGTGTGTGTGTGTGTATGTGTGTGTGTGTGTGTGTGTGTGTGTGTGTGTGTGTGTAAGTTAGATGCGAGATTTATCATGGCAAAGCCACATGTCTCTGCATCTCAATTTATCTTTTGAAAATCATAGAACTGTGAAGCCGGTAAAGTTACTCTAAATGAATATTCCTAGCCTCCAGTAGTATTTTCGTATTTTTACTATATATATATATATATATATATATATATATATATATATATTCCATTTGTAAACGAGATATTACGTGACCTAGGTTTTTGCCATGAGTGGTGTCTTCAGGCGATTTTCAATAACTGATTTTACCGCTTACCTTTCTTTTTTCTTTTTTTATTAAGAACACTCACGTAACGGTGTTTTTTAAACTCTCACGTGGCAGGGAATTTTTGAACGCGCAATTTTTAAAATTACAAGAAATTATAACGTTTTCATCCATGGTTGCATGAACCTAAAAGGTACTTTTAGTATGGTTACACTTAGTCATAATTATCGTTTTTTCATTCAATACTTAGAGATTATGCTATTCCCAAACAAAAACTAACTTTTCTTCCTGGCACAGTAAGGCTTGACTAATTTCACTATACTCCGCGTTATGTCTGGGTCTTTTCCATATTTTGATTTTAATTTCCACGCCTGGCTAACCAATTTTGTACAGTTTTTAAGTTTTCTATTTTTAATGTAGACTTGTGATTGAACCACCTGGTCTTTAATATATTTTATTTTGGCCATTTAAGCCATGTGCCTTTGCCTTGAAAATGACTTTATTTGTGTTACAAAGTCCTTGAAGTGGACATCTATTTTTATCCCTGCAGTTGCGTTTTTATTAGTGGTCTTGTTTTGTACACTGCTATCTAAGTTTCTGGCGTTTTTTTGTTGTTGTTGTTTTTTTTATGAAATTATATAAATTACAAGTGTAACTATAACTCACCTTGATTGTGCTTCTGTTGAAAATTTTATTTTGTTTAGTTCTGATCCTTTTGGAAAGTGTCATCTCTATATAATCCGTGGTTGTCTATATGGATTATTTTGTTGATTTCATTTAAAATGTATATGCCCATCAGCTCTTAAATTTCTGCTCCATCATACGATCCTTGTGGTACATCAAATGTGCCAGTGTTTTATTTTTTTAATCCATGCTTTACCTTTGTGGAAAAGTATTGATTTGCGGCAATGTAGGATTATATCAATATATTCAGATGGTATTTTTATGTACCTTTTAGCAAAATTGAGCGCTTCTATTAAACCGTTTTCAGAAATTGATGGGTAAAAGTTTTTTGTCATTTAATGAATGTGTATTTATTTTTGCATTCGATTTTTTGGAACAAGGAAATGCAATCACTTGTGTTCTACTGGTTAGCTGGAGTGGCTGTTTTTAGCAAATCACAAATATTTTTTAATATTTCATGGCTTCTTTTGCCCACTTCTATTTTTGTTGGATTCATAAGTGGGTATGATGGGTTGTTGGGAAAATCTTCTTTATGGTCTTTGATTGTTAAGAAAGCTTGTCTGCCAGTTAGAATTTGTATTTTTTGGTTTAAAGTTAATTTGTTTGTAATAATTTTAGCTTCCTTGTAAATGTTTTCAATATAGAAATCCGGGACTTTTTTTATAAGATTTTGTAATTTCCTCATTTTTCTTTTTTTTCGTATTTCCCTTTGGGTTTAATTGATATATGTTGTTGGATTTGTCTTGTTTAATAAGGATATTTTGTGTCTTTTTTTTTTACTTCAGTTTTTAATAATTTTTTGGAAGTTGTTGATTTTTTTAAAATTTATTATGATCTAATACTGAAATCATATTTTTTCGAATTTAATTAATTCTTTGAGTAAAGGGGGATAACTCATGTTTTAAAATTTAAATTTAAATTATTCACATTTTTTGTCTTCTTTCCTCCTGCATATTTTTTTTTAGGAAGAATAATGCTTTCCATCTTATCCTGGTAAGGAACTGTTCAATTTTTTGTAATAGATGCAGCATGTATTTTTTCCGGTCAGGTATCGGTATATTTTTTAGAGAGTGTAATATTTTTCATTCCTGCATTGTTGTTTTTTTTTTGTTTGTTTATTTGTTTTTCGCTTAGTTTTTTTACTTTGCGTTCAGTGAAAAGGGTATCTTTTCCGTTAAACATACGTTTTTATGTTTGTTTTTTTTTTTTTTTTGTTCGTTCGTTTGGTAAAATCTGTATCGTTTATTGTTACAATACAATAGTGATAAAAGAGCTCAATTGTAAGACAAGAACATATTGATTGCACGTTCAAAACTTCCCTGCCACGTGAGCGTTCAAAAAACACGGTTACGTGAGCGTTCTTAATATAAAAAAAAGAGAAAAAAAAACAGTAAAATCAGTTATTGAAAATCGCCTGAAAACACCACTCTTTCCAAATGAAAAATCTTCAAAAGTTCTACAATGTAATTGTATTGAACACTTTTTAATACAAATGTGCACTGGGTCTAATTTAATCTTATTATGACTAAAGACTAAGTAATTAAACAATATATATATATATATATATATATATATATATATCGTTGAAAGACAACAAAAAAATCACAGTAATTGTTGAGTTTTTTTATCGGGTCTAAGCTTTCGGCTCACATAAGCCATTATAAAAGAATAAATATTAACACACAGTAAACATACAACATTTAAGTTATTAACAATAAAGAGAATTAAATTGAAAATACAAGTCCATGCCTACCGTGGCCGGATGGCCGAAGACAGTGACAAAATAGTGGCGTTGTGGTCCCTGATATGATTACCGGCATTTGAGTACGTTATTGGAAATATCAAAATTGATCGTATTTCAACCAGGTTTTAATTGTTTAGTTCGGGTTTAACGGTTAAAAGTTTTTTCATCTTCTAGTTTAGTGATGCTTTGATAGAGCGTTTCTATTTCAATTTTTTTTAGTTAAGCTGGTTATACTTACGGTATATATGACAGTTAGGTCCAAGGTTGAGTAATTCTTTTTGGTCCTCAGTTAGTTCGTGGTTGGAAAGATTTATGAATTTATCTAATTTTTTTGGAAGAGTGATCGTGCCATTGTGTAGTGAATTAAGTTTTTTTACAATTTTAGCACGGTGTTCAACTTCGGATTTTACGGTGATTTTGGATAGTCTGAGCATTATTTCTTCAGTTTGTTGTAGAGGTCATGTTTGTTCTTGTATAGTGTGTCTAGATTTTCTTTCTCTATTTCAATTTGCCTTTTCACAAGGCTCCATTTATATTTCAAGGTGGTGATGGTGTGTTGGGCTGCTGGATCATGTAATTTAAACTGTGTGTATTTTGGCAGCATTTTTTCATTAATGCAGGTTTCATTGAATAATTAAATTTCCTCTCAATAAATAATTAAACTAAAGTTTTTAATTATATTCCCCCCAGATATATATGATGGACACTCCTGTCCATTTCGACGTATGGCGATCCGATAATTTCATTCAGTTTTTATGTTTATGTCGTATGCGACACTTCAGTCACGCTAGAAACCTGCACACAAGTCCACCATTTGTGCAACTGCGGGTATCTCGGGACATAGCTACAGGAACATATGCTGACGTTTTTCGCATTTGTTTTTCGTCTCTTAGCCAAACAATACGACTGATTTTGAAATCTCTAATACAAATATTTTCAGCATTTTCTATCAGCAAAAATAAAATCAAACTGAAGTTTTGAATCAATTATTTCCCAAATTATATATATATATATATTGATTTTTTAATTACTTAGATTTTTGGTCATAATAAAATTAGACCAGTGCACTTTTGTATTAAAAAGTGTTTAATACAATTATATTGTAAAACCTTTGAATATAACTCGTTTACAAATATATATATATATATATATATATATATATATATTTTAATCATTTCACCCCGAGCAAGGCAGAAACGCCACTGATGTGCAGGGGGTTACATAAATGTAAAAAGATTAATTAGAAAAGAGTGAGTACAAGCTAGTTAGAAAGGAACAGTAGAAAGCTGAGAAAGCAGGTGCAATGACAGGTACATGGGCGGAGAGAAAGGGAAGGTTATACAGGGGAGGGGAGAGAGCTAGAGGCCAGTGGTTAGTAGGTGAGTATTAACTTTGCTTTTAAATTTCTGGAGGTCGTAGCCGTCAGGAAAGCAAGAATACGGGAGTGAGTTCCACAGGCGGGAAGTGCGAGAGAGGAAGCTGCAGGAGTAGAATTGTCGTCTGCGTTTGGCTAACCTGACTGTGAATGGGTGGGACCCAGTTGCCAGTCTGGTTGAACGGGTAAACACCTGTTGAGGAGGCATCAGTGACTTAAGCTCATCCGAGCAGAAGCCATGAAAGTATTTATAGAAGAGACAGAGGGAGGCCACATTTCGACGATGGGAAAGTGGCTGCAGACGAGTCGCCAGATCAGTACCTATCACATTACAGACTCTCCTTTGGAGCTTGTCAAGAACACTGAGGAGAACGGCAGGGGCACCTGACCATAAATGGCAGCAGTACTCCATGCACGGACGGATGGTTGACTTGTATATATGCAGGATGGATTCAGGTGGAAAAAACATCCTGGATCGACATAGTGACCCAATCTTCTTAGCAGTAGATTTTGCTATGGATTCAATATAGTGCTTCCATTTGAGGTCTGAGGACAGGGTAAGTCCGAGGAGGCGTAGTGTATTACTCTCCGGGAGAATCATCTGGTCCATGCTTATGGGAGGCAGAAGAGGTTGCCTGTAATGGTTGACGGACAACAGCTTGGTCTTAGATGAATTGAAGTTGACAAGCCACTTCTTGCCCCAGTTCACCACAGAGTGTAGATCCCGCTCAAGGTCAGCAGCGAGATTATGTCTGTCCGCCACGACAGGTTTCTTACTGGAGCGGGAGTATATTGTAGTGTCATCTGCGTAGATGCCTACTTGGGACTTGATCTCATCTGAGAGGTCGTTGATATATATATATATATATATATATACGCTCTCGCACTCTGGAAGAATGGTAGACTTTGAAAAACAGTAGCTACTCAAGCATTTACGCATTGTTCATTCAGCAATGAATTAGAACACCCTCTGCTATTAGGCGTGTAAAATGATAATATACGCGCTAAAAGGTTTGCCTTCTTTTACCGAGCGCCCATAGCCCAGCGGTAGAATCGCCGACTGACGCCAATTCGGTCGGGTTTCAATCCTAGGTTAAAGGCAATCGGAGTCTAACCGTACTGATGAGCTGTGATACAGCGAAACAGATTTGTCTGCGGATGGCATATATATAATGAATAAATTGTCACCGTTTCATATGTTTATTTTTGCACATGCGCGTTGTTTATTTTCTCCACTGTACTGTATAGTAGGGCCAGTTAAGCACCGTTTGTGCGAAAAGAACACCGTAATGCAATTCACTGTCAGAAATTTGGAAACAGCATAAGGTACTGCTTACATTCGCACCAGACGCTCTAATACGAACATTTCGGAGTGTTCCAGTCCCAATCTGAGGACAATGCAGAGGATTTGGAAAGAGTGTGAGGAGCCTAATAGTGATTACGAAGGTGTTTGGAGTAATCACATGTGATGGCAACGTTATGCCTCCATTCATTTTCCCACAGGGTCTCAGACTCAACACAGAAGCATACATCAAGTGCCTTGAGGAGTTAGTGCTGCCACTGGTAAAGAGGGTTTCTGTTGAAAGACCCTATGTCTGGCAATATCAGTCTGCGCGATGCCAGTCAAGTTTTAGGCTCTACATCTTTGAGCCGAGAACTTCTCTGTTTGTGATCCAAGTCCTGCCACATGTTTCGCAGCATTCTGCTTTGGAATATATATATATATATATATATATATATATATATATATATATATAATGATTTGTACCCACAGAAATTACTAATGGCTTTAAAAAGAACAGACGTCATATTATTTAAACCCGAGGAACCTTTCGGCCAACTCTTATCAAGGGTTCTCGTTGGCTTTAATTTTAAGGGAATTAAGGAAAAGGACAAGGCAAAAATAAATTACTTACAATGCTGGGAGACGATGGAACTCGTTTAAAAATAAATTTATTGAAAAAAACACATAAAATGTAAGGGGGTGTAAACATGTAATTCCACAAGAGTGTTTAAAAGTGAAAATATGTTACACTCACAGACTCACCAGCAATTGTAAGGAGCGTAAAAACCGCTCTTTCTGTCTGCACAGGCTTGGTTGATGAATTTTCAAGCAAATTGCTTCCAAAATACGAAGAAGACCGAGCGCTGTGCAAGACAGTAAACCAGCTGTCCTCATATACCGAGGCACACACTTGATTGTCCAAAAGATGTCGGCCAATAGCGGAATCCAGAACAGATTGTGTTGTTCTTATAGGTCTGAGAGAGCCACTGGAACATATATTATAATTACATGTAGAATTACATGTTTACACCCCCTTATATTTTATGTGTGTTTTTTTTTTTTAATAAATTTATTTTTAAACGAGTTCCATCATCTCTCAGCATTGTAAGTAATTTATTTTGCCTTGTCCTTTTCCTTATTTCCCTTAAAATTAAAGCCAATGAGAACCCTTGATAAGATGGCCGAAAGGTTCCTCGGGTTTAAATAATATATATATATATATATATATATATATATATATATATATATCTTGCCCTGAGGATCCGTTAGGTGAAACCTAGGTAGGTCCGTTGGCTCTAGGTTAGATTTATACTTATTTGTTTGCTCTGCCATTGTATTGAGCGCTTTACGTGTTAGGGTTCTCGTCTCGGGGTTTTTTCTTTCGACGAGTACTTTGACTTATGTTCAAGTGCTTAGTTCGTTTCTTTTTTTGTTTCCATTCCCCCCCCCCTCCGCGTTTATACTCAGTGGGTTTTTCGAGACGGGTTTAAAAATAAATTTATTGTTATATATATTATGAAAACACTCACAACGTACTGACCGCATTTGGAAAATAAAAACTTTCCCATCACTATATATATTTAGTTAAATTTTTTTAAATCCTTGATAATGGCTAATAGAATAGCCGATATATAAAAGATTTGGACATATTTTTTGGCAAGAAAAGCTGAATAAATGTTTAATAACAATACTTTATCAATCGTCTTTAATGAAACCTATATAAAATAAAGTTTGCTGCCCAAATACTCTATTGTGTGTGTGTGTGATAAATTCACCCATAGCAAGGCGATAATGCTGCTGAGATGCAAAGCGCTACTGGGAGTAAATGAGAATGAAAAATCTTTAGATGGAACTGGAAACCCAGTCCAAACTAGGAAGCAAGAGATAAAGCTATACTCCTTTTCAATAAACTGGGAAGGTTTGTGAACCGGACGATAGGCGCACCTATCTACTCCTGTTTATATTCCATATTAATTTCATGTGTTTGTTTAGCAGCATATCAACTCCTTATGTATCATTTAATGCTGAAATTTAATTTTCTTGTGAGCTTGCGTAAGTTTTTCTTTTTACGAAAATCTATTGCAGAAAAAACGAATCGACGCAATCTGCCTACCACATTTCTTTTCATTTGGCTCAGCATCGTGCTTTGGATCAGAATTAAACAAAAAAAACTCTTAGCTTAATGGTGAAAAAGCATTTGTTTTGCACAACAAATATTTTTCAACTCTAATGCACTTAAATCATCGGTTACTATTCGTCACATGGATCGAACATTATAATGTAAATTCTACAGATCAAAATTCAAAAGCGTCTCAGGCTACGAACTTATTGATGTCTCCACATAAATCTTTTTTTTTTCTGTACAGCGCCTTGAATGCTTCTATGTTGCAATAAAATATGCAATGTTTCGTCTCTTTTTTGTTTCAATAAACGACATGAAATCCTAATCGCTTAGATGTGCAAATGGTTGATGGAGTGATGCCTCACACCATTTGGGGCGTTAATAATACTGATAAAGAATGGTCTGGCAAATTGCATACACAAATAATTCAAAGGTTCAAGTGTTTTTTGTTTTGTTTTATAAATATATATATATATATATATATATATATATATATATATATATATATATAATAGCACTTTGCTTGAAACGAAATTAAACCAAGGGGGACTTTTTTGTCGTTTGCTATTTTCCGCTCACGTGACCTCTTATCGCCAGAAAATAAAAGTATATAAATTTCTAATTAACTCAGTGACGTGAAGATTGCACGTTACCATAGAGGCATTATCACGCTGTTATTCATAAATATTTGCCTTGTTTGGCATTAGGATTCAATTCATTATCAATATTTTCAGAATTTGGTTAACCACTCTTCTATAGCAAATGACTTTTGTAGATCTTTTCTAAGCTAAGTTTAGATTGGAATAGGACCTCAATCGGGAGGTATCTAATGTGGATTAAATACAGAGCAGCAACATTTCTATTGTAATTGGCTTTTATAGATGTTTTGTAAGTTTAGCTTAGTCTTGTCATTGCTTAAATGGATAAGTGCTTCGAAATATCAGGTGCTGAAAGCTTGGATGCGCAGATGTAGATGGTTAATGGCTCAGAATGAAAAATTAAAAAGTCCGAGTTCGAATTGTAATCAGGTTCGTCATATTCACTTTCGCTAAAATACCAGGAAATTCAAAAAAGATATGAATCTACTTCTTCTCCTCAGCTATGGATTAAATACGCTTATGATCTCCAAAAGAATCATAAAATAACTTACAAACTGTTAATGAACCGTAAAAAACAAATGACTCAAATCAACTCTAAATATCCAGCAGCAGATAATTATACAGTGTTTCGATTGGAACACCTTCCACATGCTACATTTTAATTTTTTTAGCATTTAAAACCACACTTATGCACTTACTGTCCGAATTCATTTACATTTGGGTCCGAAACTGCTGCTTGTCAAATCCACTAACTCAAATTAACTTCATTTCGCCCCTCCGATGTGTTTTCTGTCGGGAATTCCAAAAGAAGGTTGACCTGTTTTTTATCTAACTAGCAGTATAGCCCGGCGTTGCTCGGGTGTAATGAAAGCTTTAAAACTAATCCATGGTCCTGGAGCTCAGACTCGGCCTAAAGAATATTTGTGTGAAGTTTGGAGAGAATCGGATAAAAATTGTGGATTTGTATAAAGGACATACAGAGAGATAAACAGACGAACACACACACAAACATCTTGCCTTTTATATATATATATATATATATATATATATATATATATATATTATCGATTTTCTGCTCTATTGTAAGAACTGCAACCTTGAAACTTCTGAATATCATTTCTTATGTCTTTGTCTATGAGTGTATCAAATTTGATTAAAATCGGACCACTCCTTCTATAACCCGATTTTGTCGATTATCGATTTTCGATATTTATCGGGGGTACCTCGACACAAAACCTAGCTAAGAACACTCGCAGACGCTTATAGTACAACTGTGAAAATTTTCAAGAAAATCGCTTCAGCCGTTTCGGAGTCTATAGGTAACGGACATATCCACACACACAGACAAAGTTTCATTTATAAATAAGTTTAGATATGTCTTTGTGGTAGCGATCTCGACTGTTGATAAATATCGAATCTGAGAGAATTCGATTTTGAAAATGGGAGGCCTTAAAAAAATTGAGCGAACTATTTCAGTCCTATACTCTCTACTGCCGATTATATGTGGAGCACCAACTCAATTTCTTATCATCGGGGTTTTCTAAAAAAAAAAAAAAAAGCAACGACGAATAACAAACATTTCATGAAAATGAACTTTTTTAATATTTTTCACTTGTGCATACCGAGAGACACACAGAAACACACGCATATATACACACACGGAGACACAGATATATAGACATACAAACATAGTCACGGAGACACACACATATACACAAAGACAAATAAAAAGAAACACAAAATCACACATACAGAGACACACGGACATATAGAGAGACGCACACACAGAGATATATACACTGACACACACACACATATACACAAAAGCACAAGCACACAGAGTTTATATCACTGGAATAAACTTATCAAATTGGAATTTAGGGTAAGCTTACCTAGAATCAGAGTTCATGTAGTATCTGTGCGATATGTAGAATCTAAACTTATTTATAAATAGAACTTTGTCTGTGTGTGTGTGTGTGTCTATGTGTGTGTGTGTGTGTGTATCCGTTACCTATAGACTCCGAAACGGCTGAACCGATTTTCTTGAAAATTTACACAGTTGTACTATAAGCGTCGATAATCGAAAAAATCGGGTTATAGAAGGAGTGGTCCGATTTTAATCAAATTTGATACACTCTTAGACAAAGACATAAGAAATTATATTCAGAAGTTTCAAGGTTGCAGTTCTTACAATAGTGCAGAAAATTTGATATCGATACCAGGAAACCAAAATTTGACTTTCATCCATTCATTTTTCTTTCAGTCTACGGTTTCGCTTTAACTGGAAACAACTATTGCTTTTTAGTCTTTCGTGCCAACGTCCAAAGAGTCTGAGCTCCAGGACCATGGATTAGTTTTAAAGCTTTCATTAAACCCGAGCAACGCCGGGCTATACTGCTACTTTATTATACACTAAGTATGTGGGGGAGGGGTTGATTATGTAACCCCTAGATTTGAATTTCCCACTGATGCCAGATGTTGATTTTCGAACCAAGTTAGAACTTCGAATAGAATCAAAAAGAAATATTTAGCTTATCGAATGAGGAAAAAATAGATGCTTATATTTAGAATCAGAAAGAAACTCCCAGGTCATATTGAGGGGCAAGATGTACAGGGGAGAAGAAAACAGCGAGTCAGTCAGTTAAGTGCCATACGTGATACACGCTTGTGCGATCATGTCTCGAATGAGACATGACTGACTGGGCAGAAGATTATCCCGTAGTAGGTTATCATTGCTTTCTGCGGTGGATTGGTTGCCGACCAAGGCTATAGAACACAATCTGTTCTGCTATTTAACCCATAACTGGAAGGAATCGACGGATTAATACCTTTCCCAAGGGTATTTGAGCGTAAGTATCTTACCTAAAAAGTGTGTGAAAAAGGTTAGTAGAGCAATGACTGAAAGGAATAGCGAAAGGACAAACCTCACCGAGAGTCACAACGTTTTGAAAGCACAAAGAAGAAAACGAATTTACATCACTAAGCTTCTACAGTTTAAGCCATTTTTAATAAGGTTTTTACATAATGGCTTATAAATTAAAAGAAGATAAAAACGGCCAGGTTTCTCGGAATATTTTACATGTTGTGAGTTTGCGTATTCTTCTTCTTCTTCTATGTGCCTTGTCTTTTCAGGACGTAGGCGATCATGGTCTTCCACTTTTCCCTATCCCTGGTGGCTCTGAGCACACCTGCTCCTGTTACACCATGTAATCCTCGTTCCGTCATCCACCTGATTAGGTCCTTCAAATATGTTATCCGTTGCTTTCCCCTGTCTCTTTTTCCCTCTATCTGGCCTGTTAGTATCAGATTCTCTAAGCCCTCCTTCCTCACTGCGTGTCCCAGGAACTTCAGCTGTCTCTTCCTGATGCTCAGTATCAATTTCCTTTTTATTTCCATCATTTCCAATACCTCATCATTGCTCACATGCTTCATCCATGATATTCGCAGCATCCTTCTGTAGAACCACATTTCAGTTGCTTCAAGTTTTTCCTTCATCTTTGTTGATATTGTCCAGTATTCACTGCCATATTGAAGGACGGACAGCACGTAGCAATCCAGTACTTGACTGATTCTGGTATCCCCGTCCTGACGTGCTTGTTTTAAACAGCTCCTGTATGTCTATCTTTTCTTTTCTCCTGTCACTTCTTTTTATGCGCATGTTTTCATTTCTTTTGGCGTCTGTTTAACGTGCCTGCGTTCACGCGCGGGATTTTCCGTTTTCTTTCTCGGTTTTCTTTCTACATTCACTTATAGATACCTCCGATCATTTCGATCACTAACTTCTAAAGTGAATTTTTAAAAATAAAAAAGATTCTTTAAACTTTTATTTTAGTTTTAATTGAAAGATTAACAATTAAATTTACTATTTCCATTAAGTAAAATAATCTGGTGAATTTTAAAAAAGAAATTATATTGATTGGAATCTAAAATTTTGATTTTTTTTTTTTTTTCAATTTTTCGACTATTTTTGAGCAATCGACACATTTGTAAACAAAAGTTAATTCTCGGTTTTAAAAATCTTGCAAAATATAAAATACACATCTGTGGCACATTACTTGGAGAAAATTAGCAAATTTAATGTTAATTTAATCTGATTTGCACAAGTATTACTTATTTATAGTACGAAATTTTGAATAAAACTTTTTCTTAAACACAAAGTTGAACTTTCTAACCTTTCCACTGTATTGAAAATGTGATGACAGCTTGCTATGGCGATCACAAGTGACATAATTGTACAAAGGTTTTTTCCCGTAAAGGGAAGAAACTCTTAAGCACATGACTTTTTAATGTACACTTAGAAATTACCATACAAAAAAAAATTAAAATAAAAACACAATTTTTTTTAAATTATTCAAAAAAAAACTTTTCTAAAACAGTGTTGATATTTCTGACCTTTCCCCCGTGTTTGACATGTGATGATACCTAGACAGATGCGAGATTAGATAAGTGTATGACAACCGGAAAATATTACGTGGCCAACAACACGCCCACTGTATCCTGACACTACCCTCGAATGGGCAGTATTGTAAATCTTTCTGACGTTCAACCGGTACCCCGCTAACAGGCTTTATTGGAACTCTGTCTCTATCTCTCTCTTTCTTTCTCTCTCTCTCTCTATATATATATATATATAGAGAGAGAGAGAGAGAGAGAGAGAGTAACTTAGATCCCCAAATAAAATGGGAACTCATAGGCAAGGCTAGCTTAAGAGATAGGTGTAATCTATGCTTGACAGAAAAAATTAAAATTTTAAAATTTCAAGACGAAAATATTCTCCTTAACAAACGAAGTGATATCATAAGTATGTGTCGCCATAGAAATAAATATAAATTACAATAATTATCCTATTCCCCCAGTGAGTCCCGATAAAAAAATTGCAATTTTGACCTAGCAGTTACCTCCACACCACTTACCCTGCCAACCCTAGGGTCAGGCCACATACCTCACACTATTAAGAAAGAATTACTACTGGCTCCGTCCCCCAGCCCAACCCAAAGAAAAACCAATACATCCCAACCCCTTCCTTTACCTAAACTAACCTCTGGGCTTAGAATTTTCTTCATTCTCTGTTTAGAAGGGGTCGAAGAATGCATGCCTTAGAGTGACATGTTGAAAATGGTTATTTCCCCATTAAGTTTTATCTGAATTTACAGATAAATAAATATATATATATATATGTGTGTGTGTGTGTGTGTGTGTGTGTGTGTGTGTGTGTGTGTGTGTGTGTGTGTGTGTGTGTGTGTGTGTGGATCTTCGTCGCCAATTTGTTGTGACGAAACTTAGCCGCAAAGTGTAGTGACCGGTTTGTGCCGGAAGTAAGACACGGAAGACAGAAAGTAGGTTCAAAACTGTGTGTTAGTATAACAAGAATATAGGTAAAAAGTAAGTGTTAATAATAAGTAATAAGTAACTAGAAATAATTAAATCCGAACGGTACAGTTACGCTGCTTATCGCCTGACTAGTAGCTAGCTTTAACTGTGTACTAGCTGTCGCACTAACTGCCTTTGACTGCCGGTAATTATATAGTAAGAAGAAGAGTTCATTTCTCGTAGAAGGGCACCATAACAATATATATCAGCTTGCGAGCGGAATTTTCTAATTCTCGGCCATGTGGCACTTGTTCCCGAAAGTTTTCATTTGTTTATCTATTTATTTTATTTCCTTTTGTTCAGTAGGTGAACGCTTGTAAGATTTTAATTTTTGTCTCCGTAGTTGTGGTCCAGTGGCTATCGGCTCGGATTAAATAACAGAACAGACTGGGTTCTATAGCCTTGGTCAGCAACCAGTCTACCGCAGAAAGTAATGGCAACCTACTGCTGGATAATCTTCTGCCCAGTCAGTCATGTCTCGAAAGAGACATGATCGCCCAAGCGTGTATCACGTATGGCACTTAACTGACTGAGTCTGAAAATAAAAAAAGACGCATCAGACTCAAATAAACTCATTTACCACTTCTGTCTTGGTTACAGCCGGATTCCATTTTGTTACAGCTACACTATAATGATAATTTAAATCTATCGAATCTGTCATAAATTCTACCTGTGACGCAAACAACGAGGAAAAAGAAAAATATCTTGATAACATCAGACTCTTTCAGCACAAACAAGTCTACTCATCCGCTATTCCCATTTTTTTAGTTCCACCAATTCTTTACATCTAGGATGTATCCTGCTGCTTCCAAATAGTCGAATCATCCTCGTTTCCTTTGTATTTCGTAAGAAGAATGTTCCATTTAGACAGTTTTGTCCTAAGAACTGCTACTTTATGGAGAAGACTCGCGCGCGGACATTTCTCTGAACGCTACAATTTTAAACTCTTCAAGTCAAGAGTCAATCCATTTTTTAACCTCCTTATTTTTTTTTTAATCATATCACCCCAAGCAAGGCGATAACGCCACTGATGCGCAGGAAGCTACGTAAGGGTAAAAAGAATGGAAAAGAGAAAGCCGGAAACCACATCCTAAACAGGAAACAAGGGATGAGCCTCTTCACCTGTTCAATAGACGTGGGTGGAGTGTGAACCGGGCGATAGTTTATTCTATCTACTCCAATTGAAAAAAATAAAGAAAAGAATGAAAATATTGGAAAAGAGAAATTCGGAAACCGCATCCTAAACAGGAAACAAGGGATGAGCCTCTTCACCTGTTCAATAGACGTGGGTGGAGTGTGAAGCGGGCGATAGTTTAGTCTATCTACTTCAATTGAAAAAAAAAACAAAGTGAGAAGATTAGAAAAGAGATAGCTGGAAACTGCATCCTAAACAGGAAACAAGAGATGAGCCTCTTCACCTAATAATTTTAACTTCCTACAATTATTTTTCGTTCATTTGATTCACATCATTCATCATATCCACTTTACTAATAAACCAATACTTTAAGTGGAGTGGATCTGAAGTCTTCTATTTGGTGAACTTTAGTATAAGAAAATTAACAAAAATCGTATTATAATCAAATATAAAGAAATGGTATATAACCCTTTTACATACATTAGTAAGGATTTTCTATCGATCTTAGGAGATACTGAATTTGGGAGATACTGAATTGAATGAAAATACTTTCAAGTACCATCATCCAATGAATTATAACTGCATCTAAGTAAATTAAAAATATTGAACAATACGTTTCACGTCATGTTATCTGAGAGGTAAAGACGTGATTTCGCACGAGAAGTGGAGAGATTCGGTGGCGTATTGGCATAGCCAAGGATGCACACCAAAACTAAGTAGAGTATTGAGACAGGAAAATTTTGTTGGAAACAAAGAAAAGAGTACTGGATTGTAATGTGACGTCTGTCCTTCAAGATGGCAGCGAATGCTAGACAATATTATTAAAAATGAAGGAACAACTTGAAGAAACTGAAATGTGGTTCTACATAAAGATGCTGCGGATATCATGGATATTGTTGAATCCGTCTCGATTGAAATATTGTGTAGGGGGTGAGATTAACAGAAAGAGAAATAGTGGGGAATAAGTTAATTTTAGGGATTAGGGAAAGATAATCTCCTGGTAAGTGACATCGAGTGTGTTTATGAAATACAATAGATAATTGTCCAATATTCTGTAATGCAAATGATTCGCCAACTTGGGAAAATCCTCATTGGAAAAAAATAAGCAAAGCATAAAAGCGTCAGCTAACTGTCGTATTTAGATTTCATGTTGTAACATCGGTCATCACAGAAATGAGGGAAAAGGATGGGACATGCTTAGTGCTATTTAAGTCGACTGTGAATTGGCGAATTATCAATTCAAAATCTATTCAGTAAGAATTTTTTGCCTCGTAGCGATCTGCAATTGCTAAAATTTAGAAGCTTCTTTCACTTTCATTTCCTTTCTTACTCTTCGTTACTGACAAGTAGTTGGCAGAATTTCCCTAATAAAGAAATTAAAAGCAATTAATGCGGACCCTATGTATCTACAAAAAATATCCTGATGAAAAATGCTTAATTTTATTTTCAGTAAGAAGCAGAGATAGTTCAATTATAGTATCAGTCATCCAGTTAATTGTCATACGTGATGCATGCTTGGTCGATTATGTCTCTTTCGAGACATGACTGACGAGACAGAATATTTTCCCGCAGTAGGTTGCCATTAATTTCTGCGGTTGACTGGTTGTTAACCGGGGCTATAGAGCCCAAACTGTCCTGCCATTTAACCCATAGATGGATGGATGGAGAAAAGACGGATAAATATTCCCAAGTGTATTTGCGCGTAAGTGAATGAAACGCATTTGACTGGAATTCGAACTCGGCTCTCTGATTTCTCTTTCCAAGACAATATCCATCACACCTCAACGAAGATATTGGTTTCAAAAAAGCCTTGAAAACTGACATTGCGACGCAATCAACACTCGCCATTCTAGAATAATAACAGCGTTTATCCAAAGCACACTTGTGCCAAATGCCCAAGCATGTATGATGTGATAATGGTGCGCCAATGATTTTAGGAAATTTGTTTTTTCTTCGTAACTCATACCTTGTGCTTTTAATGTATCTATTTTTATTTTCGACAGTATCACAGTTTCGTCCTTTTCCGCGTTTTGTGAATGTACATTTTTTTTCAGGCAGCAGCTTAAAAAACTACCAAAGAACAATGACCGGAATTACCATCCACAAATAATCTTGCGCCTATTTCTCCGAAACTTCTAAATAGTATCAGTTATTCTAAGATTGACACAGTCAATTGGAAACTCAACTCCTTTTGTCCTCATCCCCACCCTTAAAACGGTAATATGCCAGAACTACAAGGTAATGTTTGAGGGTAACTTGAGGATATTTTTGGAATATTCAAAGATCGATTTCTGGCCCGACATGGCTTTTCAGTGAGTTCGGCCAATCACAGAGCGTTCAACTTGTCACAAAGGCAAAACGGCTATCATTTCAAATCATTCTCCAACGTTTTAACATATGTACTGATAGAATTGGGCTGAATGCGTCAATACATGTGCACACATACACACTGTCGAGTTGAAAGAGGACACGCACTTGCAACAGAAAGGCGTTCTCAATTAGCTTTGAAAAGACATCGAAGAAACAGGGTAGAAAGTCAAGCCAGAAAAAGATTTGCGAATCAATTCAAGGAAAATCTTGCAGAATAAATAAAGAAGAAAATATGGCACTTCCAAGTCTCTAGTTACAATAGATTGCAATGATATGCCAAGGAATGGCTGTTAGAAGTCAAAACATAATAAGATTATGGTATTCTCAAAACAAGATTATCCCAAGAGTTGTTAATTGGGAATCATTGATTAGCTGATGGGTGCGTGATTTTCTACAATGCAAGTGTGAACGGCCGGCATCGACTGACAAGCCGATAGCCAACACTCATATTTTGCATTGCTTACTTACAGTAGAATTTGCTTGAGAAGGTGAAAATGTGCCTTAATTAATCTGAACAGTCTCGGGCAATGGCGGTGGGAAAGTGTCTAAATTACATTATTGTTTACAAAATAATCACCCTTTTGCAATCTTTAGAATTCTTATCACTTTCTTTTTATCCGCCTCTTTTTGGCTCTTTATGTCGCACACAGTTTCTCTTTCTCCTTTACCTCTCTTTCTTTCTTACACTCTCTTTCTGGGCTCACTTTTTCCCTTTTCGCCTTACTTTCTCTTTATCTCTTCTTCTCGCTTTACTTTCTCATTTTATTTCCTTTTCGCCTTACTTTTCATTTTCTCTTTCTCTTTCTCTTTCGGTTTAATTTCCCTTTTTCACCTTAATCAGTCTTTCTCTTGCGTTGTATTTGTACACTTCATTTCTTTCTTCTTTTCTCTCTCTCTCTCTCTCTCTCTCTCTCTCTCTCTCTCTCTCTCTCTCTCTCGACCCCTTGCTTTTTATTTATTGCGTTTTCCTTCTCCCAACTTTTTTCCCTGCGTCTCTTTTTCAATGCTCTTTCAGTTTGGCAGCCTATTTCATATCTCTTAACCTATATTTTTCCATCTATCTATCTATCTATCTATCTATCTATCTATCTATCTATCTTTTCGCTTCAGTTCATTATATATCTATCTATCTTTTCACTTCAGTTCGTTATCTATCTATCTATCTTTTCACTTCAGTTCGTTATCTATCTATCTATCTATCTATCTATCTTTTCGCTTCAGTTCGTTATCTATCTATCTATCTATCTATCTATCTATCTATCTATTCGCTTCAGTTCGTTATCTATCTATCTTTTCGCTTCAGTTCGTTATCTATCTATCTATCTATCTATCTATCTATCTATCTTTTCGCTTCAGTTCGTTATCTATCTATCTATCTATATATATATATATATATATATATATATATCTTTTCGCTTCAGTTCGTTATCTATCTATCTATCTATCTTTTCGCTTCAGTTCGTTATCTATCTATCTATCTTTTTGCTTCAGTTCGTTATCTATCTATCTATCTTTTTGCTTCAGTTCGTTATCTATCTATCTATCTATCTATCTGTCTGTCTTTTCGCTTCAGTTCGCTATCTATCTATCTATCTATCTATCTTTTCGCTTCAGTTCGTTATCTATCTATCTATCTATCTTTTCACTTCAGTTCGTTATCTATCTATCTATCTATCTACCTATCTTTTCGCTTCAGTTCGTTATCTATCTATCTATCTATCTTTTCGCTTCAGTTCGTTATCTATCTATCTTTTCGCTTCAGTTCGTTATCTATCTATCTTTTCGCTTCAGTTCGTTATCTATCTATCTTTTCGCTTCAGTTCGTTATCTATCTATCTATCTATCTTTTCGCTTCAGTTCGTTATCTATCTATCTATCTTTTCGCTTCAGTTCATTATCTATCTATCTATCTATCTATCTATCTATCTTTTCGCTTCGGTTCATTATCTATCTATCTCTCTATCTTTTCGCTTCAGTTCATTATCTATCTATCTATCTATCTATCTATCTATTCGCTTCAGTTCGTTATCTATCTATCTTTTCGCTTCAGTTCGTTATCTATCTATCTATCTATCTATCTTTTCGCTTCAGTTCGTTATCTATCTATCTATCTATATATATATATATATATATATATATATATATATATATCTTTTCGCTTCAGTTCGTTATCTATCTATCTATCTATCTTTTCGCTTCAGTTCGTTATCTATCTATCTATCTTTTTGCTTCAGTTCGTTATCTATCTATCTATCTTTTTGCTTCAGTTCGTTATCTATCTATCTATCTATCTATCTATCTGTCTTTTCGCTTCAGTTCGCTATCTATCTATCTATCTATCTATCTATCTTTTCGCTTCAGTTCGTTATCTATCTATCTATCTATCTTTTCACTTCAGTTCGTTATCTATCTATCTATCTATCTACCTATCTTTTCGCTTCAGTTCGTTATCTATCTATCTATCTATCTTTTCGCTTCAGTTCGTTATCTATCTATCTTTTCGCTTCAGTTCGTTATCTATCTATCTTTTCGCTTCAGTTCGTTATCTATCTATCTATCTATCTTTTCGCTTCAGTTCGTTATCTATCTATCTATCTTTTCGCTTCAGTTCATTATCTATCTATCTATCTATCTATCTATCTTTTCGCTTCGGTTCATTATCTATCTATCTCTCTATCTTTTCGCTTCAGTTCATTATCTATCTATCTATCTATCTATCTTTTTGCTTCAGTTCATTATTTATTTATCTATATATATATCTTTTCGCTTCAGTTCATTATCTGTCTATCTATCTATCGTAAATATATCTTAATTCTTTTATCCATCTGTCCCGCTTTCCACCGCCATTATATCTCTAAATTTAGCTCAACGCACTGAAAGAATTCACGTAAGCCACGGATTTTTAATACTACCGATGAGACTGATCAACTTATTATATTTATAAAACCCAACTCCATCGTTACCTACTAAGAAAAAAATATATATTTTGAATATTAAAGAACTGTACTGAAGTATTTCCCTCAGGACATAAAATAAAAAAAGCAATCTTTCGTAATTCAAGGCTTGAACCAATTTCAAGAAAAAAGGGGCCCATGCAAGTGTTATTATCGCAATTTACAGTCAAAACACTTTAGACTTTAAATAAATGATGGTCTCATTTTAGCTTTTTACTGTCTTAATCACCTTTTGATTATTAATGAGCCGTCTGCTTCCATCTTTAGCGAATGAAAAAAATTTGGAATAAAAGATGTAGACTGACGTTGCAAAAAATTAATTTAGTAACAGTGGAACGAGAAAAAGTATAGCCTTGCATATTATTTTTCATATGACTTTCTTCGTGAAACTAAATTCTTGATATAATCTTTTTTTGAATAAAAAGCACACTTATTTTATAAGTTTCCGGCCCGTATGATTATTCCAGCCTGTATTTTTTTTTTTAATCATATCACCCCAAGCAAGGCGGTAACGCCACTGATCTGCAGGGGGCTACGTAAGAGTGAAAAGATTGGAAAAGAGAAAGCCGGAAACCACATCTTAAACAGGGAACAAGGGATGAGCCTCTTCACCTGTTCAATAGACGTGGGTGAAGTGTGAACTGGGCGATAATTTAGTCTATCTACTCCAATATTCATCCACTTTCAATACAAACATTTCAGAGTGTTTTAGTGTGAATCTGATATAATGCTTATTTTGAGGCCCCTTTGTTATATTGTTTTGGAATTTTATTGTTGTGTTTTTTATTATCATATCTACTCATTAATAAGCAAAAAATTGAGCCTCTACACCTGTTCAATAGATGTGGATGGAGTGTGAACCAGGCGATAGTTTAGTCTATTTACTCAAATTGATTTAGTCTATCTACTCCAATTTTTGTCTGGTACAAAAAGTATTCCAATGATCTAATATAAAAATACTGATTCTGAGACGTGAACTTTTCAGCATTCTTCCATATATATATATATATATATATATATATATATATATATATATATATAATTTATAAACGAGTTATTTCGCTACCTTGGTTTCCACCACGAGTGGTTTCTTCAGGCGATTTTTAATAACTGATTTTACCTTTTACTGTTTTTGTTAAAAACCAAAGACAGTTTTAAGACCAGGTGGTTCAACCACAGATCTACATTTAAAATAGAAAAATTAAAAAAAACAATACAAAATTGACTAACCATGTCTGAAAATTGAAATCAAAATATGAAAAAGATCCACACATAACGTGGAGCATTGTAAAAACAGCTAAGCCTTACAATGGTGGACAGATAGGTAGACTGTGCCAGGAGGAGAAATTAGAAATTATGACAAACCCAAATAAAGACGAACTGTTAAATGAAAGAACAGGAATTATAACAAAATGCATCCACACTAAGAACTACCTATTAGGTTTATACAAACATGGATGAAAACGTCATAATTCGTTTGAATTTAAAAAATGCGCGTTCATAAATTCTCTTCCACGTGAACGTTCAACTAAATCACCGTTACAAGAGCGTTCTTAAAAACAAAAACAGTAAAAATTGCCTGAAGAAACCACTCGTGGTGGAAACCAAGGTAGCGAAATAACTCGTTTATAAATGAAAAATATTCAAAAGTTCTACAATATAATTGTATAGAACACTTTTTAATACAAATGTGTACTGGACCAAAACCTAAGTATTAAACAACAACAATATATATATATATATATATATATATATATATATATATATATATATATATATATATATTCGGAGGTCAGTCGATTGCGTTACATGGGTTTCAACCGTTCGGTATCTTCAGGCGTTTTATATTAATTGATCATTCAACGCTTTCTCTAGTGCATAACAGGAATTTTAAGAACGCATAACTGAAAGTTTAAAATAAGGGGGGAGTTGATCAAGAATTGCAAACCTTTTTTCCGTGTTTGTACGATCCTAAAATGTATTCTCTGAGGTGTTTACATCTGGACATTACTTCGGACCTTTCATTTAGCAAACTTTTTCAAGTGTATTAGCACGTAAATGAATACAATGAACTCAACTGGAATTCGAGCTCGGCTCTCCAATTTCTCAATCCTAACCGTTATCCATTACACTACCGTGGAGATTCGGGTTTCAATCCTGAGTAAAAAAGCAATCAGAGTCTAACCGTACTGATGAGCTGTGATACGGCGAAACAGATTTGTTTCGCTGTATTACAGCTCATCAGTACGGCTTAGACTCCAGTCGCTTCCTAACCCAGGATTGAAACCCGACCGAATCGGCGTCAGTCAGCGATTCTAGGCCACGAGCGCAGGCTTTTTAGCGCGTATAAACACGCCCAATAGCTAGAGTGCTCCAATTCATTATCGAATGAGCGGTGCGTAAATGCCGGAGCAGTTATATATATATATATATATATAAAGACCTTGAATAAGTTCTCGGTGATTTTTCATAAAAAGTAATGTTTTATTTGCAAAAATTAGTAATAAAAAAGTTATTAAAAGTATTGTCCATCGCTAGCCACTACATTTTACCATCTTTCTGGCAGCATTTGAATTTCATGTCGGAAAAACGACACGTGTTTTGAGGCTAAACACGATTCGACCTATTTTTAGCATCTTCACAAGAATGAAAGTGCTGCCCAGCCAGGCCATGTGCGATAGATCGGAACAAGTGATAATTGGAGGGGGTCAATGTCTGGGTGAATACAAATGATGAGGTATGACTTTCCATGTAAGCGTTTTCACCCGTTTCGCAACATGTGGCCGAGTGTTGTCATTGTGCAAAATCACTTTGTCGTTTTTCTTTCATGCTCGGCTCAAACGCATTAGTTGTAGTCAACAGCTATCTCTTGTGATGGTTTTGGTCGGTTTGGGCAGATCATGATAAACTACAGCCATCTGATCCCACCAAATGCAGAACAGAAACTTCGAAGTATAGATATTCAGCTTTTCTGACAATGTTGATGCATGACCAGGTTTACTCCATGATTTCCACTTTTCATCGCCGGTGACGATACGATGCAAAATACCTTTCCTTTTCAGCCATTAAAGCTACTGTTCACACGTAACAAGACGCCGTTCCACGTCTCTCGGCTTCAACTCTTAGGGCACCAATTGTAGAATTCAAGTACACTTACCTTAGCATCATGGTCTCCATGATATTCTTGATAAAATGAAATCAACTTAATCATCAGTTCTTTTACCAAGAAAACGTGGCGTCTATAATGCTAAGGTAAATCTACTTAAATTCTACACCAATGTCCTTGCTTGTGAATCATTTCTAATGCTTTCAAATGTTTCGAGACTATTGTGTGATCAACTCTTAATGATTTTTCAAGTTCAGCTTGCACCTGACATGAATCTTCAGGAAGTAATCATATCGCCCCGAGCAAGGCGGTAACGCCACTGATGTGCAGGGGGCTACATAAGAGAAAACGATTAGGAGATTGAAGAGAAGAACGAACCAGTTAGAAAGGAGCAAGAGAAGGATGGGAATACAGGTGTGATGACAGTTGCAAAGGTGGAGAGAAAGGAAAGGATATACAGGGCGGTATGGAAAGAATTAGAGTAATGTAGTTAAGAGATGAGTATTGACCTTGCATTTAAATTCCTGGAGGTTGTAGCCGCCAGGAACGCAAGAATAAGGAAGCGAGTTCCACAGGCGGGAAGTGCGAGAAAAGAAGCTGAAGGAGTAGAATTGTCGTCTGCATTTGGTTGATCTAACTGTGAATGGGTGAGACCCAGATGCCAGTCTGGTTGCACGAGTAAACACCTGTTGCGGAGGCACCAGTGACTTGAGTTCGTTGGAGCAGAAGCCATGGAAGTATTTATAGAACAGACACAGGGAAGCCACATCTCGTCGGTGGGAAAGGGTCTGTAGTCGAGCCGCCAAGTCAGCACCTGTCACATTACTGATTCTCCTCTGGAGCCTGTCAAGAATACGGAGATGAACAGCGGGGACACCAGACCATATATGGCAGCAGTACTCCATGCACGGACGAATGGTTGATTTGTATATATGCAGGATGGTTTCAGGTGGGACAAACATCCTGGTCCGACACAGTGACCCAATCTTCCTAGCAGTAGATTTAGCTATTGACTCAATGTAGTGGTTCCACTTGAGATCAGAAAAGAGGGTAAGGCCGAGGAGGCGCAGATTATTACTCTCAGGGAGACTCGCCTGGTCCATGCTTATGGGAGGCAGAAGTGGTTTCCTGTGATGATTGACAGACAGCAGCTTGGTCTTAGACGCATTGAAATTAACGAGGCTTTTATTACCTCAACCCACCAAAGAATGTAGATCTCTCTGAAGATCAGCAGCGAGGTTATGTTTGTCCGTCACGCCGAGATTCTTTCTGATGCGGGAGTAAATTGTGGTGTCATCTGCGTAGATGCCTACCTGGCTCTTGATCTCTTCTGGGAGGGCGTTTATGTAAATAAGGAAAAGTGTAGGGCCTAGGATATAGCCTTGATGGATACCAGTGTTTGTACAGAAGGGTGTGGAGGCATGCCCATTCAGGACAACCTTCATTATGCGATTAGGAAAGATTGGATTAGATCAAGCAATCATCTGGTAATACCGTAACCCCGTAGCTTGCATAAAAGGCCAGCATGCCAAACCCTGTCGAAAGCCTTAGAAATGTCCAGAGCAACAGCACGAGCCTCCCCGGACTCATTGAGGGACCGGAGCATGTATTCCGTAATGGTCGTTAGTATGTCGGCCATGGGCCTGGTAAAGCCGAAGCCATACTGCCTGTCGGAGAAGAGTTTATGGGCAGTAAGATGCTGAACTATTTCAGCATTAATAATGGCCTCGAAAACCTTACCGAAAATTGGTAGAAGGCTGATAGAGCGATAGTTGGATGGGTCTGAGGATTCACCAGAGTTCTTAAATACAGGAACGACAGAGGAAGACTTCCAGTATCTCCAACTTTTCGGTGCACCAGAACCTTCTTTATCTTCAACATCAAAATCATTATTTTTGAAGCGTCTAAACCAATCTCTGCATGTTGTTTCCGACAGAGCATGGTTACCGTATGTCTCAATAAGAACTCTGTGTGCCTCAGCTGCAGATTTTTTAACAAAGTAGTGGAGTAAAATTCTCCGCAAATACATTTTCTTTGGCACGAAATCCGACATGATTAATGCTATGAAAAACAAAGTCGTTTACACTTCGTCATCCATTCTAATGATAAGCAAGAATGTTTCTCTATAATGGTTAAAGAAGAGCAGCTTCGCTTTAAAGGCATTAAAATTTACTAGCCATTTCCTACCCCATTCAGTCACGGATTGGTGGACCTTTTGATGTGCAGCAGCCAAGTTTACTTTGTCAACGTTGTCAGACGTTTTTCTGAGTCGGGCGTTGATTACATTGTTGGGAATTAATTCCATCAAGAAGATCATTGCTAAAGATTTCTGGATCTCAGATAGGGCCTTGAGGGACGCCCGCGTTTGTATGAAAGGATAAGGAAGCTTTCCCATTCAAAACAATCTTCATTTCACGATTTGATAGGAACAATTGGATTAAATCAAATATTTGTCTAGAAATACCGTAGCTCTGGAGCTTGCACAAAAGGCCAGCATGCCAAACCCTGTCAAATGGTTTCGAGATATCAAGAGTTTGAGCTTTGCCGTTCCGTTCTTTTTAAAAGCCTGGTCGTTAGCCCAAGAGTGGTAGACCTGGCGAAAAAGAAACCATTCTGTTTGTCAGAGAGAATGTTGTGAGATGTGAGATGCCTATATCAGCATTGATAATAGCCTCAAATATCTTGCCGAAAAATGGGCGATAATTAGAGGGGTTAGAGAGCTCTTCAGAGTTCTTAAAAACAGGAACTACGGAGAAGGACTTCTAACAAGCAGGAATGCAGGAAAAGTGAGGCAAAAGTTATAGAGTTTAGAGACCTATCTCAGGGGTACATTTCTTGATGACGATGGCTGAAATTCCATCACCTCCGATTGCCTTATGAAAGTAAAGCTTAGAAATTATGGGTTTTATATATATATATATATATATATATATTACTCAGTTGAGCCTCAATTGTAGGTGGTAAATTGGGTGTTGGTACTCTAGACAAGTCAAGTGTGGAGTTGGATGAGGATTTGCGAGAAAACGAAAGAACACGTAAGCATCCATCCATTTACTTTTATAAAGATTGCATGATACAGAGTAGAGCTTAATATTGTAATTTTGTTATTACAATGGTTTATAAATGGTTTTCACGACGTAGATCTTAAAACTCCATAGTTATCTAATTCTCATTTTTTATTGAACAATATTGACACACCTAAAGCGTTTTCTCCAACTACCACTCCCTAATACTCTAAATAACCATGAATTCATCTTATATTTTCAAAATAAATCATTTTCACTATTTTAACATATCACCTAAAGAAGAACAGTATTGTTCTAAAACATGAAAATTTTTCTGCGTAGTGATATAATGTTTTTATAAACAATAGCAATAAAATTACTATATATATATATAAATTTGTTTTTTCTTTAATTAAAAATACATTACGACACGGAAATTCCTGTTTCTAGATTTCTGCCTCGTCATCAAGCAATAATAAATCATTTTCACAACACTGATTTAACATTGCCTGATGGTGACAAAATAGAAACCTCGAAACGTAGAAATTTTCGTGTCGCAATGTACTTTTAATTTAAAACAAATTTAAATATATGATTACATTATGCTCTACAATATTTCTTGTAGTGAACACTTTTATGAAAAAAAAGTAACTATAGGAGAACTCGGAATTGTAAAACTGTTGGTTCTCTCCAACAGAATATATATATATATATATATATATATATATATATATATATATATATTATTTAAACCCGTGCAACCTTTCGGCCAACTTTTATCAAGGGTTCTCGTTGGCTTTAATTTTAATGGAAATAAGGAAAAGGACAAGGCAAAAATAAATTACTTACAATGCTGGGAGACGATGGAACTCGTTTAAAAATAAATTTATTGAAAAAAACACATAAAATGTAAGGGGGGTGTAAACATGTAATTCCACAAGAGTGTTTAAAAGTGAAAAAATGTTACACTCACAGACTCACCAGCAATTGTAAGGAGCGTAAAAACCGCTCTTTCTGTCTGCACAGGCTCGGTTGGTGAATTTTCAAGCAAATTGCTTCCAAAATACGAAGATTGTGTGTAGACCGAGCGCTGTGCAAGACAGTAAACCAGCTGTCCTCATATGCCGAGGCACACACTTGATTGTCCAAAAGATGTCGGCCAATAGCGGAATCCAGAACAGATTGCGTTGTTCTTATAGGTCTGAGAGAGCCACTGGAACGTGTATTAGTGGGGACGTGTTGTGAAACCCGCGTCTCCAACCTCAGGGTAAGTGATCGCACGATTAAACGTTATAAAGAACCTTAGGTTGAAGGACGCAGCCGCTGTCCCTTGTATCTGAAAATACACTGGCTTGGTAGAAGATGTCAAACTATAACCGACAGAGTTTCGGCATGTGTTTCGTCCTGTTATTTTGCGGTGCAGTTGCGTGTTGTTTTTCAGACTAGACCTGTGTTTCCTTCCTTCAGTAAAGATAGGTTGTCCAATTTTCGAAAAAGTTCAATTATTTATCAATTTAAATGCTGTTGTGATGCGGCATACATAGGACGTACCGATCTGAGGTTGGAGAATTATCTATTATACAAAAGTATAAATTTGGCACAAGGCCTAAAATGGGGATTGGAGGGGGGGCTGGTCTTCATCTGTCCTATCGTTAACTTAACTAGCCTCTATCGCTGACCCAATCGTTCTTATAATATTTCTATTACCAAAACAATCCAGTCACACAACACTATCTTACACAAACACCACAATGCCACACTCTCTAGGATCTCCTACCTAAACTAATTATGTACAATTTTGTGGGGGCTGGGATGATAAAATAACAAACCCCAATGTTCTTGATGATTCAAATATTTACAAAACTAAACAAAACTGATGTTAGTATGGGGAAGCCCTCACAGTCAAAATGCGGCAGTGAAAGCGGTTAACTGGACGAAAATACTGCTGGATTATAAATAAATATGAATCATTTATACAATCTACAATTACTCACACATCCATTCACACATTTAGACACGATAACAAATACGAAATCACACTCTCGAAACGAAAAGACATCCCACAGTTACCAGAGAACCACCATCACTGTCACCTAAATGGGGGGGGGAATATTAACCAAAGATAAAGGGGACAAAAATAAAAGGTGGGGAGGGGCTATGACCATTCATACCCTAGCTAAGTTAAAATTAATTGTTCAATAAACTAAACGAAAAATGCCTTAAGCTAAACTGGTTTTACATCCGGGTTGTTAGTACCCGATCTAGTACCCGTACGATCTCTATCGGGATCGAGGACGGAATTCCAGTCACCCGCTAAAACTACCCGTCGAGATGTCGTTAGAAAGGGATCGATCCGCCGAAAAAAGTCGGTCCGTTCCCTACTGGCGTTGGGCGCATAAACCCCAATAAGACGGAAAGTCTGCTCGTTTATGGTAACATCCAAGACACATCCAAGACACAAAGCCTGCCTTCAGTATCCGCGAAGACAAGTGTACAGTCAGCCTTCAAAGAACGTTTAACCAGCCAAGAAACTCCCCTAGAGCGGCCATCATAATATGCTGAGAAGAGGTGAAACTCCTTCGACAGAATATCATCATGGTCACCAGAATGGAAACGAGTCTCTTGCAAAACACATATATCCACCCCCAGGCGCTGGAGGTCGCGAACGAGTTTCGCCCTGCGAGACTTTGACCTCAGCCCCAGGGCATTGAAACTGGCTAAAAAGAGATCCATTGTTAACAACTCTAGGGTTGGGCACCTCCTTTAAACATGACCGGGGAAAGGATACCGACGGCTCCGCCCATGGATCCTCCGCCCATTTCAGTGTCAATACGGTCCTTTTGGGCGAGGCCGCCGATATCCCAGGGGAATGTTAGCTTTAATGCTCTATAAAGGGAGGGGTGAACAAAAACTGGGAGCCTCCCCGAGCAAAATTGTCTTAGGTTTTTGATTTGTTCATTGTCCGTTATGATGATTGGTGGATTCATGTCTTTGTATGCTTTCAGTGCCTCATCCACCATTGCCCAGGCCTGTCGGGAACCCGGACCAGTCCGAATAACCGACAGTATCCTTTGGGCAAAAGGGTAATTTCTCGGATTGTCTATGGCTTTGTCGCCAAGCTTCTGAAAGGATAGCAGGCATTTTAGCGCCTGTATCCGATTTCCATATTGCTTGGCTCTTTCGGATTGGTTTGGATTGATTTTGCAGACGTTTTCGCCTGTATTATATGGCAGCTGCTGTCACTTCTCTTTCCTCTCCATACTAGGGCTCCTCTGCCTTTTTTGATGCGTACTCCTAGCAGGAGATGGAGCCGGGGATGGATCAGGGGATATATCAGGATGGGGCAGGAGAGGGCTGTGACAATGAGGGAATGGGCACCTCAGTTAAGGAGGACACATTTTGGGGTGTAGGCGTTAGTGAGCGTGTACGCTCTCTTATTGGTTTTTTTCTGTGCAGGAGATACAGGGGCTGAGACTGAGGGACGAGAAAGTAAGTCATTGTTCTTTTTATCTGGGGAGCATTTTTTAAGGGCAGTTAATTTGGTTGGGGTTAATGGTAATGATTTAGTTCTAGGGGGAGGGGCTCTGATTTTAGGTGATGATGGGGTAGAATTTGACGGTTTTTTTAGATGATTTAAGTTTTTCATTTAGTTCTTTAATTTCTAAAAATTTTCCGTATCCTGGGTCATATTTGAGGGACATCTCGTGTAGTTTGTTGGCATAGCTGGCCGGGGCCTCACCCTTAGGACTGTTCGTGCCCTTGTCCTTGGGGACCATCTGGGACTGAGACTCCGCTGCTTGGGGCTTCCCTTTCACTCTACCCACGACTTGCCATTCCTGTGCATCATCCGCCTTCTTTTGCACAGGCAATGTGGGCTCTTTAAGAGACCCAACCGGGGCTTTTACAGCACCGGTGCCAGCCGCAGGTAGGCCCATTACAGGCGTTACGGAAGGAGAGGATTCAGCTTGAGGGGGATTGGCTTTTGTCGAGACTCCAGAGGCCTTCTTCTCTGGGCAGGAAGAGGCGAGGTGACCAATCACGCCACACTTCCAACACGTCGGTTTTCTCCCCATCACAATGACGGGGAAAGTTTTCCCGCCAATCTCCAAGCAGTTGGGAATGGAGGTGAAGGCCTCACGATCTATCATCAATTCGAACCTCCACTCACCCACCTCATATTCCGGAGTCACACTTACTATAGGGCCATACTGCATCAAATATGCCCCTAAGTGCTCACCGAGAATATAGTGAGGAATCTCATGAACCGTTACCTGGGTCCTTCGCCGTCCTAGGTATTCTGTGCGGAGAATGAAATCCTTGGTGATTAGATCACGGGAAGTCATCTCCACACAGTCCTCGGGCGTGGGCAACAGAACGTCCCACATGAAATAGCCACTACTTTTAACAATCTTTTGAGGCTTAACCCCCCAAGGAAATCAGTGATTTCATCACTGTGCCTTTTGTGCTACGACAAATTTTGCGCGTGAGCTTGTCAAGCACAAAGACTGACACTGTTTTTTTTTTTTTTTGCAATGCGCTCTTTCGCCTCAAGGTCTACTAAGAGCCCGCCATCAGTGATCAGATGTACGAACTGCTAAGCTCTTTCAACGAATTCCGCCACATTGACGATGCATTTGGGAGGAGAACTCCATACAGGGGGTGATTCCCCTGTCGCTACACCGATTGTTTCCTTTGTCTTAATTGTTTGTTCTTTTTCGCCTTTATTCTGGTTCTTGTCTTCACTCTTTTCTTTCTTATAAGGACCCCCTTTAGAACTGTTATCCTTATCCGGGGAAGCATCTTTTTTATCGGGGGGGGGGTCCTTCTTAGGGGAAAATAGATTTTTTACGATGGTCCGACTCTGGTCGGCCATCTCGGTAATTCTTATTTATCCAACACAAAAACGATATATAAAACAACTTTCAAAAGGAAAATAAACTACAAAAATGCAACAATAAAAACTGAAAAGGAAAATAAAATTAAAGCAAGAAACTAAAAAAAAAAATATATATATATATATATATATATAAGCTAAAAGAATTTGTGTGCCAGCCCTGAAACTTAATGGGTGAGGCATTTACATACTTAAGTGAACACTCCTCTTAAATTTTATACTCATAATCTGGAGAACTTAATCGATGGTAATATGAAAAAAAGTGAAAAAGATTATTTTTGGAGAAGTGCGAGGCCAAATTACTGAAATCAAAGATATATATATATATATATATATATATATATATATATATACCTGTTTCAAGGTGATTAAGTGTCGGATTTACCACGATTGGTGAAATCAAGTTCTGTATACATAGTGTATAAATTGTATAATTTGTTATTGTAAATTTGGTTATTTAGAATGAGATGAAAAGCCAATTTTAAATAAGAAACAAGGAAAACCCCTCTACTCATGTTCAAAACACTGGGGAAGAGTGTGAACCCAACAATGCATATATATATATATATATATATATATGCCCTTCTGTCTGACCTATAATTATTTTCATGGTAATTAAGTGTCCGATTTACACCGATTGGCGCAATCAATAGTGTATAAATTGTTTCACTTTTTATTGTAAATGTGGTTATTTTACTGTTTTCCGTCAGTTTTCAGGTTTTCGGTTCATCAGGAACTTTTTCACTCTTGAAAATGTCGTTGAAGATAGTTAACAACTTTTTATTGCTAGTGTCGTATGTAAGATTTGAAATTGAGGCACAAAATCAGATAAAATGAGAAAAAAAAACTTTTGAATTTATATTTTGGCGATGAAGTTACAATGAACGGACAATACGAAGTAAAGAAATGCCGTTGTCTGAATGAGAAAATTAAACATTAGCCATGCGGTGGTCAAAAGAGAACCCTTAATGACGACCAATTGAGATAGGTAGAGAGAAACGAGTTTAACAAACTGATAGAACACAGACCTTGAAGGTTCATTCAAGCTCTTTCAGCAGAACTTGAAGATTTCGAGCCACCACAAAGAAAGAAAAACACTTCGAAAAATGGATTGCACATGAATTAATAGAAAATCAGAAGCATCGACATTTTGGGGCTCATTATTGTATGATTACAACATTAACAACTTATTTCTGAAACCTGATATTTCTTCTGATAAAAACCGATTCCCTAATATTAATCATAAACGCATTTTTCAAATTAAAAATATTGTTTTTGTTTTGAATATTGTGTTACTTTAACTTTATTTTTGCAGTAATTTTTTTACTTTCCTTACTGAACGCCCACACTTTTAACCTTGTGCTTATTAAATATCAAAAATAAAGTATCAAATAGAAACAATGGTTTACTGTTTTAAAAACTGTCTTTCTTCTAGTTCATTGATTGATTGGTTGGTTCACTACAGGTTATCAAACCTTTAAAGGTTATTTAAAGCCAGAAAATATTTCAAATCCTAAGAATTTTGGAGGGCGATATTAATTAACCTATTTTTAGAAGAAGAGACGTATTCATACTTTTCTCAAGGGTGTTTTGTGCATAACGAACCCAATTGGGGATCTGATCTTCAATTAACAATTCCATGATACCATCCAACCAATCAAGCTTGGTATTCCCAAACGGTCACTCATCTAGGTACTGAGCAGGCTCGAGATTGTTTAACATCGGTGAACGCGCGGGAACTGGTGTTTCAACGTGATGTGGCCGTAAGCAAATATTCTAGTTCAAGCGAAATATTTTCCTTTTGTTGTATACGCCATAGAAATTCGCATAGAAATAATTACTTCCTGTCTTTTATTGTATTTTTTAATCAACTGACATTCTCACAAATGTTTGCAGGTTATTTAAAGCCAGAAAATCTTTTCAAATTGTAAGAATGTTTTGAGATAATAATATTTTAGGAGCCCAAGACTTACGAATTAACCCATATCTGGGGTGGAGAAGAATTGAATTAATACCTTTCCTTAAGGGTATTTACGCGTACATTAATATAACGAACCCAATTAGAATTGGAACTCTGCTCTCTGATAAACAATTTTGAGTCTGCCGCTATATGACTTTCAGTATGCAGCACATTCATAAAAGTTTGTAATATGTTTTCTTCGAATTTAATTTATATATATATATATATATATATATATATATATAATATTATGCTCTCTGGAGAATAAAATTTTTGAAACAGTTTCCACTTCTGCGATATATGCATTACTCTTCAGAAAGGAATTGAGTTCTTTCGGTGACTGACGAGTGTATACACGTTAAAATTGCCATTCTCCGATTTCATGTGCCTATGACTTAGGGAGTAGCAACTCCGGCTAACATCAAGTCGGTCGAGTTTCGATCCCGGCCAAAAGCAAATGGATGCGTCTAGCTACACTGATGAGCTGTGAAACAGGCTTGTATGTGGATGACTGATATATTTACTATTTTATTTATAGTTTTTGTTTTTTTGTTTGTTTTTTGCTTTGTTTTTGTTTTGTTTTGTTTTTTTTCGGTTGTCGCATGTTTTCATTCTATTTCATAACAAACATTAATCGAAAATGTTCATAATGTTTCTGCTGAAAAAATAGAGGCCTATAAATTGAAACTACGCAAGTAGGCTTTACTAATAATCTTCCTCTCCAGAATCAATCTTACATATTTATCATTCTCCCATTCGTCCATGCTTTGAATATTGTTGGTCTGGGGCTCCTACTATATATTTAGAGATTCTTGATAAAATCCAAAGAAGAATATGAATTTTTTAGGGATCCTGGCTTTCTGGCAAACCGTCTTCTGTCACTTTCCTAACGCTATGATATAGACTGCCTGCGTCTTTTCTATAAATACTTTTACTGTAATTGTCCTGATGAACTTTGCTCTATAATAAGTGTTACTGAGATATGTTTGGGTCAGTTTAAACATAGCCTTACCACATCTTCCCTTTTGGCCTTTTGCCACATTTTCGGCAAACAACAGAAATAAATATCACTTTACTGCTAGACTTTAATAATTTAAGCGCAGTACATTATTGGCAGCAAGATCTCATTATTTCACACGTGAATTGGTTATATGTAATCGTAAGTTCTTTACTTATAGTATCATTTCTCGCACTTCTCGTCTGTAAAACTCTTTTCCAGCTACTTACTTTTCAAGTTTTGGTTTTCGAATTTATCAAATGTTATGAAATATCTTCTTGTTTCCTCTTCTTTTATTGTTCCTGCGCCTTAATAATGTTTTCTTTTTTTATTCTTTCTGCACCCCCCACCGTGTCTTAGTGGCTTTATTTCCTTGCTTGAGGTGATTGTTTTCTTTTTAATTCATCGGGTTTTCATTCAAACAATTTTACTGATGTTGTGCAAATACTTATAGAGAATTACAATATACCTAGTCTCCGAAAAAATACCCATCATGTTTTACAAAATAAAAACAAGCAAAAATCAGGTTTCCTTAATAAAGTATGATCGTCAGAGCTGTTTCGATTTGAGTTTGAGCCAGAGTTTTGCTTAACGATATATCAACCTTTGTGGGTTATTTAATACAAAGAAGGTGGATTTTAGGGGTTTTTAATGTTCGGCTATATTGAGAAGATTGATTTAGTCAGATTCTGATGAAAATGTTTTTTTTTTTAGAAAACTCAAGATGTTTTCTGGTTTTGTATTTTTGAAAAGCAGTTTGTAGATCAGATTTCATTGACGTACCCCTGCAAAAAGGGCCCCGTCGAAAGTCAGATACATTGCTGGTATATTTTCTTTCCAAAAATAAATTGCTGGCAACATTTTTCCATTGATTTTCCTCTTAATTGCTGGTAACAACTTCTTCCTCAAAAATGTATTACTGGTAATATTTTCTTAAAAAAAGGGATTTTAATCTAAAAGTATATTTTTATACCTCTATAGTGCTTTAACTCTAGTTTGGTGGGGAGCTACCGCTTGACCACAGCTGGCACCCCAGCATGTGTCACCACCCCGAGTCAGGGTTCACTTGTAAATAACAGCGATCAAGAGGTGGTTCAACGCCCCTCAAAGACTCCCATTCAGAGGTCTCGCTGCTGGATGCAGTTTATCGTCATACCAAAAATTGCTTTGATTTAAAGGCACAGTGTAAATTACTGTAATTTCACCTCTTCAATATGGCATCTCGTTTACAAATATGCCATCTGCTTGGGCTCATTTGTATTTCAACACCGACAGAGCCAGCCTGTGGTTTATACTGCGACTAAAATAAAACTGGCTAGAAATTAAATTAAAATTACATCTGCTGTTTTTGAAAACTTTTTGATCTTTTCTTTTTTTTTTTTTTGGCTTTCTTGAGAACTCATATTGCCAGTTTTTAAAACCTTGTTGATTTAAAGTAAAATTATACTTTGCAGCAGATGTTTAAAATAATCTGTGTAGAAGTATAATTTAATGATTTTCATTAAAAGTGTATTATATTTGCAATATAAGCTAATAAGCTTAGCTGATACAAACTTTATTCTAACTACTTTAGTGTACAGAGAATATTCAGCAACAAGAATACACCAGCTTCCAAAAGTGACGGCAAAATATTGGAGAGTGTTATTAACTCACAGGTTATCCCCTCTGAGCGAGACAAGATATATATATATATATATATATATATATATATATATATATATATCCTATTCTGGATCCTATTCTACATTGTGTCTATAAAGGAAATATTTACTGTATGCTTGAAAGCAATCGATTCAAGTCGTTATAATTTTAAAATGATTTTGGACATGCTAAATTGTGAAGCTTTATTCATTAATCTATTTTAAAATTAAACGACAGGCGTGTTTGGTTTATCGAGAAAACGGTCAGTGAAGATCATGTTTGAAATGCCATTCAAACTTTGTAAAAAAGTAAAGGTATTAGATTCATTATTAATACAGACAGCTTCTTAAGTGAAACAAAGCTACCTGACTTTTATTTAAATGAAAAGTTGACTCTTTTTAATGACATGGTTTAGATAATCAATTTCTTGAATAATTTGATTCGAATGTTCAATAAACTACATTTTTGCCTTCTAATTCCAAATTCGTGTGTTTGGTTCGCTTCTGAAGTTGAAGAATGAAAAATAAAGAAAGTCATTCTCATTAATGGAAGTGATTTTAAAAGTTTTCTGAACGTTATGATTTTATTCTTAAATATCATTCATAAATCAATGTAATGGAAGCTGGGAAAAGTGTGCTGCTTCAGAAGGCAACTATTTTGAAGGATATTAATTGCCGAATTAATGTGTTGCAGTTTTCACAGTAAGAAATATTTAACTCTACATCGTGAACTTCGGTGAGATGGACACATGTATGAAAAAGAAAATTAAGAAATAGTAAACCCTACCACTTGTGCTTCGGTTGAACTATCACATGTATGAAAAAGAGAGTGAGAAATATTAAACCTTACCACATGTGTTTCGGTTGGACTAGCACATGTATGAAAAAGAGTGAGAAATATTAAACCCTACCACTTGTGATGATGGTTCTCTCAATTGCAAAATGTCGAGACGAACTGACTCTATACTTCGGCCTAATATGACCCAGTCAGGCCATACATTGGAAATCAACCAGGGAAGGATATCTCCAAAAGAAGCGAGAAGTGCCTGAATTTGGAGATATATATATATATATATATATATATATTTGCAGACAGATTTGTTTCGCTGTATCACAGCTCATCAGTACAGTTAGACATCCGATTGCTTTTAACCCAGGATTGAAACCCGACTGAATTGGCGTCAGTCGGCGATTCTACCTCTGAGCTATGGGCGCTTGGCAGAAGGAAGCAGACTTTTTAGCGTATGATGTATCATACGCCAGTGGCCAGAATGAGCGATGCGTAGATGCTAGAGTAGCTACTGTTTTTTCAAAGTCTACCATATATAGTATCTGTTTTTGAGTAACGTTTTTGCGTATCATTTACGTAGGGTGTGCAAGTGATTATTTTTCAAACTAGCGGAAAATTTATAATTTTGAGTGGCTTTTTTCCAATCAAACTCTCTCTCTCTCTCTCTCTCTCTCTCTCTCTCTCTCTCTCTCTCTCTCTCCCCAACTTAGAAATTGACACAACACAATTTTTTGTACAAATATTTGATATTTTACAAGACTAAACTAAATTTAGAAATTTTATATATAATATATGCTTATAATATATGGTTATCACCCAAAGAAACCACTGAACATGCTAATTATAAATTGGAGATACCAAAATTATACCAGTGCAAAACATGAAAATCTAGGAAAATGCGACACCGAAAGCTGAAGGTGCATTTAGATAACGAACGATGCCTTCCAAAAGGTAAGCAAAGGAAACAATTTCATGAGAAACAAAGAAAATAATACGTAATATCGGTCCCTCTATATGGCAGTGAATGCTGGATAATTTTCTCAAGATGAGGAAGAGACTTGAAGCCCTAGAAATGTGGTTCTACAGAAGGATGCTGAGAATACTATAGAGTGAACATGTGAGCAAGGACAAAGTTTTAGAGAAAAAAGAAACAACAATGGCTTGGACAAATTTGACAACAACAGGACATATTAAAGGTGAGAGGGACATAGGAATATAACACATAACCTATCTAGTGAGCTTGTGTATGTGGATGACAGAATAGGCTTTAGGAGAGATAGCAAAAAGACAAAATTTATTAATTTATACAAAGGACGAGAAATTGTGAAGAGCCAGTGTCACCAATGTTTCTATATAGAAAATGAACAATCTCAGTTTCACAACAGGTCTTTGCTAACCATAATTAAAATCCCGACGGATAAGAAAGTAAAATAGTGCCATATATTCCTGAAAACAATCTGGCTCAGCATTTCCAGTTAATGTTATATTATGAGAACCAATGTGAGAAATATATTCACATAGCTTAGCGCAAATATTTTATTGCAAAAAATATGAGCGTTACATATTTTATTGTAAATTTTTCCCTTCCAGAATTGTTATTTGTGTGATTTTTTTTGGTGCTTCTTGTCTGCTACCTAAAAAAAAATTAATTTTTTCAAGCATTGCTTCATGGTTTTGATCATTCTCTCCCATGCGCCCCCATACCAGGCGGAATAAAGGGGAATGGTGTGATGACTAATGGAAGCGGACTTAAAATGTTCCCTGAATTCGTCGGAAACGAAAATTTCAGACAACATAATGCCGGATGCTAGAAAGGTTTTAGCATTATCCGAATAGACATGAGAGGGAACGCCAAAAAGATTGGTAAATCTGACGAAGGCTAACAGGAAGGATCTGGAGCTCATGTCAGGCAAAAGCTCCAGATGCACTGCGCGAAGACTCATGCAGGTAAATAGCAGGATGTACATCTTTATTTCATCATCCTTGTACTTTACCAAGAAATGGCCGGTAAAATCTATACCCACTTGTTGAAAGGGGTGAACAAAATTTGCCCGATGGGTGGGTAGTTGAGAGCCCGAGGGAGCTTTATACGGTAAAGAATTAATTTTCTTACAAGTAATACAGCTACGAAGTGTTTTCTTTACCGATTGTCTTCCCTGGGGAATCCAAAATCCGGATAATCTCAACTTGGAAAGAGTTGAATTGGTTCCCATGTGGCAACAATTCAAATGCGCCTCTTTGATAACCAATTCAGTTAAGGGGTGATGTTTACCCAAAAGTATAGGGAATTTGACTCCGAAGTGGAGTATACTGGAATTCTGGATGCGTCCTTTAGTCCGCAACAGACCATCCCTATCAATAAACAACCCAAGGGCAGTTATTCTAGGAGGTACCGCCTTATTAGAAGGTTGAGTCAAATATTCCAACTCAAAGGGAAACGCCTCCCTTTGCATATCAGAAAAAAGCAACAATTTGGCTTTATGGTAGGTATCAGTGTGTCGATGCATCAACTTATCACCGAACCTTAAAACCTTTTCAAGAACGTTGATCGCTCTAGACAATGTTGAAAATTTAGAAATATTTAAAGGAAGACTGGATTCGTCTGCGCGAGAATCCTCGGTTAACATACAGGATACAATCTTCCGGTTGGTGTCATTAAGGCAAGGTAATGGAGATACTGGCCAGTCGATGTTATGTTGATTTAGCCAATCGGGTCCGTATACCCAAAAATCGAACAATTGTTTAAACTTGGAGGCTGAAAGGCCTCTAGTCAACAAATCCGCAGGATTTTCCGACGAAGGGACATACTTGAACAAGGGGGTGACGCCAAATCTGATGTTAACGTCCTCCAACATTTTTTTTATGTTCAGGACACGATTTTCCACAAAAATATTTCTTTTAGACCCCTTTCCATTTAAAACCCAAGATAAGGCTACTTGTGCATCTGACACAAGGAAAATAGAAAGTACGTTGATAGGCTTCAAGGCTTCAATAACCTTAGGAACAACTTTGAGAGCGAGATAGATCGCCATTAGTTCCAAAGTAGGTAGGGTTTTCTGCTTAATGGGAGCCACCTTAGCTTTAGCGAACAACAAGGAACATCGATTTCCTTGTTTAACATATAAAGAAAACCCGTATGCGAGCTTAGATGCGTCGCAGAAACAAATAAATTCCACCGGGAAGCTCTCCTGCAACACACGTCTGGGGAACTCAAATTCGCTTAATTCATTAAGTTCCTTAGCAAGAGTTTGCCAAGGGATAGTAAAATTTTCAGGGATCTGTTGATCCCAGGACAAGTTGTTTTTCCATAGTTGGCTAACGAATGTCTTGCCCTGAATAGTAACTGGGAGAAGTAAGGAAAGCGGATCATAGATGCTGGAAGTCTGAGACAGAATTCCACGTTTAGTGTCTACGTTAATGTTAATCTCAGTGGGCGCAAGTCTGATTGTATCTTGTCAAGGGGAATAATGATACCCCAGTACCTTTTCATAGGAGGGAAGGGGGGAGGTAATTGATCCATCCTCTGACATTTTCTTTTGCAAATCCGCACAGTTGGAGTTACAGGACTGAAGATCGAATCCTGCGTCCATCAACCTGTTACGTACAGCACTATACACAGAAAGGAGAGATCCAACAAGTACTAAATGTTATACTAACAAGCACTAAATGTCACCATAACAAGCACTAAATGTTATATTAACAAGCACTAAATGTCATCCTAACAAGCACCAAATGTCACCATAACAAGCACTAAATGTTATATTAACAAGCACTAAATGTCACCATAACAAGCACCAAATGTTATATTAACAAGCACTAAATGTCATATTAACAAGCACTAAATGTCACTACAACAAGCACCAAATGTCACCATAACAAGCACTAAATGTTATATTAACAAGCACTAAATGTCACCATAACAAGCACCAAATGTTATATTAACAAGCACTAAATGTTATATTAACAAGCACTAAATGTCACTACAACAAGCACTAAATGTTATATTAACAAGCACTAAATGTCACCATAACAAGCACCAAATGTTATATTAACAAGCACTAAATGTTATATTAACAAGCACTAAATGTCACTACAACAAGCACCAAATGTTATATTAACAAGCACTAAATGTTATATTAACAAGCACTAAATGTCACCATAACAAGCACCAAATGGTATTTTAACAAGCACTAAATGTTACCATAACAAGCACTAAATGTTATATTAACAAGCACTAAATGTTATATTAACAAGCACTAAATGTCACTACAACAAGCACCAAATGTTATATCTTCCCAAGTCGGCTGTGCAGAATTCGAACCTTCTGAGAAATGTCCGAAATTCAAATTTATCCGCTGAAGGAGACCCACTGAAGTCAGGACACTCCAATTGTAATTTTAAAGGTTGAAGAGAGACAGGTTTTAAATTTTGCCGCTCTCCCGCCATATGCCGCCCTCAAGCATACCAGGATAACATGCGAAGAGAGAGAGAAAATAAGGAAATGTCAAGGCTTATCCAGTCAAACTAACCCCCTCTCCGACAAATTTTGAAAAAAAATTTTTTTTTTTTTTTTTTTTTTAGGTAGCAGACAAGAAGCACCAAAAAAAAAATCACACAAATAACAATTCTGGAAGGGAAAAATTTACAATAAAATATGTAACGCGCATATTTTTGCAATAAAAGTTATGTGAGAAATATATTCACATAGCTTAGCGCTTAAGCAGTGAAAGGAAATTATCAAACATAACAAGACATACCTGGTATAGGAAAAACAATTTATTTGTCTTGCAAAAATATGCTGAATTTTGCTGCTACAGTGTAGCTTGGTATAGTCTCTTTTCTCTGCTTAGCTTGGTATAGTATCCTCCGTCTAGGAGTGGGATGAAAAAGACACAAGGAACTGCGATCCGCGACGTACAGGAACTTTCTTCTGGGTCAGCTTCTTTCACAGTTTCTTATCTTGGTATAAGATGATAGTGCTTAGAGAATTTTTCTCTAGGAAGGCAAGGCTTTGCCCATAGGGTATCCGTTTTAAGGTAAGAAGGGTAACAAGAGATTTTCTCTGTTACAAAGTTGTGGCATTAGCCTAAAAGATTACAAAGAATTGGTAAGATGGTCTCGATATAGCGAGACAAGTGGGCGCCAATTTAGGCCCTGCTGCAACAAAAATCCGGAGCGGCACAAATACGTCCGATACTGTTCGTGCTAGCTGAAAAAAGGAGAGAACAAAACCATCAGAAAAAAAACATAAAACCTCTGGTAAAGCCCGCCTAAAGTTCAAAACGAGGTTCGGGTTAAATCAGCCAATCAGGAGACCCGTTACATCTGTAAATTTCCGACACCAAAGAACAAATATTTTCAATATGTCCAACTTGTGACCTGTCAGGACATATACATTTTGGAAATTAACATTTTGATTTTCTTTATCGGTCTTCTTTTATGACAGTGAATGCTCAACAATCTCCTCACAGATGAAGAAGAGACTTGAAACATTAAAAATCTGATTCTACAGAAGGATACTGAGAATACCATAGAATGAACATTAAAAGTTTGAGTTTGAGTTTTGTTTAACGGCATATCAAAATCTGTGGGTTATTTAATGTCAAAAAGGTGGGGTTTTAAGGTATTTTTTAAATGTACAGTTATAGTGAGAAGGTTGATTTAGTCAGATTTTAATAAAACTTTTTTGTTTTTATTCATTTTTATTTTAATGTCTTACTAGTTTTGTATTCAAAAACGTTTTGCTGAGAATAATTTTTTCCTCTTCCTTCAAAAATGTCTTGTTGGTAATTTTTATCTTTCAAAAATGTCTTGTTGGTAATATTTTCTTCAAAGATGTATTGTTGATAATATTTTTCCTTAAAAAATGTCTTGTTGATAATATTTTCCTTTAATAAGGTCTTGTTGGTAATATTTTTCTTCAAAGATGTACTGTTGATAATATTTTTCCTTAAAAAATGTCTTGTTGATAATATTTTTCCTTTAATAAGGTCTTGTCGGTAATATTTTTCCTTCAAATATGTATATTTTCCTATAAAAATCTATTTTTATACTTTCATACTGTTTTGGCCCAAGTTTGGGGGTTAACTATTTGCCCATAGCTGGGATCCTAGCAGATGCTATCACTCCGGGTCAGGGTGAACCTGAGAACAACAGCAATTAAGAGGTGGTTCCATGCTCTTCACAACCTCCCAATCAGGGGCCTGAGAAAGGTAAAAGTTTTAGAGAAAATGAAAACAAAAAGGATTCTTATAAGTATTATCAGAAAGAAATAGCTAAAAATTTTTAAGGCACATAATGAGGAAAGATGCATTGAAACATTTGACACTCACAGGACATATTGAAGGCAAGTGAGATAGAAAAAGGGCATATAATCAACCTAACGAGCTTGTTGACAGAACAGAGATTAGGATAGATAGCGAAAAGACAAAATTAACAAAACTGCCTTTCCACAACTTCCTATTTTGGCGGAATAGGTCAAAATGAAATTTAACTCCTTACTCTCCTTCTGAGTTTATGTTCTGCCAAATCAATTCACCCCATGAAAGGCGATAATGTCACTAAGACGCAAAGGGCAACTGGACGAGAAAGAGAATGAGAAGAATTTAGAAGGAACCAGAAATCCAATCCTAAACAGGAAACAAGGGATAAACTTCTTTTCCTGTTCAAAAGACCGGAGATGAGTGTAAGGCAGACGATAGGCGAACCCATCTACTCATATTTACATAAACTCATTACGTAATTACTTAGCTAAGTTCAGAGTTCATTATTTACATTATTTATATTTGGACTATAGATGAGGACAGAAATCCAAATATAAATAATATCATCTGTCTAATGCTGTTGAGGAAAAGTAATAATAACAAATAAAAAATAAATCACATTTTAGAGTTCAGATGAAGACATTAGACATATAGAGTTTAAGTAGATTTTAGAAGGAACTTGAAACCCAATCTTAAACAGGAAACAAGGGATAAACATCTACTCCTGTTCAAAAGGCAAAGAAGGAAGGACGTTAGATGTATAGAGTTGAAGTAGGTTTTAGAAGGTACCTGAAATCCAGTCTTAAAAAGGAAACAAGAATAAAAATCTACTCCTGTTCAAAAGACCGGGAAAGAGACGTTAGACGTATAAAGTTGAAGTACGTTTTAGAAGGAACCTAAAATCCAATCTTAAACAGAAAACAAAGAATAAACACCTATTTCTGTTCGAAAGACCAGGAAAGAGATGTTAGACGTATAGAGTTGAAGTAAATTTTAGAAGGAACCTGAAACCCAGTCTTAAACAGGAAACAAGGAATAAACATCTACTCCTGTTCAAAATACCAGGAAGGAGACGTTAGACGTATAGAGTTGAAGTAGGTTTTAGAAGGTACCTGAAATCCAGTCTTAAACAGGAAACAAGGAATAAACATCTACTCCTGTTCAAAAGACCGGGAAAGCGACGTTAGACGTATAGAGTTGAAGTAGATTTTAGAAGGAAACTGAAAACCAAGTAATAAACCGGAAACAAGGGATAAACATCTACTCCTGTTCAAAAGACCTGGAAGGAGACGTTAGATGTATAGAGCTGAAGTAGATTTTAGAAGGAACATGAAACCCAAACTTATACAGGACACAAGGATAAACATCTACTCCTGTTCAAAAGACCGGGAAGGAGACGTTAGACGTATAGAGTTGAAGTAGATTTTAGAAGGAACATGAAACCCAATCTTAAATAGCAAACAAAGGGTAAGCATCTACTCCTATTCAAAAGTCTGGAAAAGAGTGTGAGCGAGACGATAGGCGAACCTATCTACTCATATTTACATCGACTCATTTTCTATTGATTTTTTTTATAATCATTTCACCCCAAGCAAGGCAGTACTGCCACTGGTGCACAGTGGGGTACATAAGAGGAGAATGTAGAGAAAGAAGAACAAGTTATAGGGGGTGTCAGAGAATGGGTAAGAGAAGGATGAAAACACTGGTGTGAAGAGAGCTGCTTGAGGGTAGAATGGAAAGGGAGAAGAACATGAGGGAAAGGATGTGAGTCAGAGGTAGGAGATGGCAATTAACCTTACATTTAAAACCTTGGAAATTGTAGCTGTCGTGGAAGCAAGTATACGGAAGGGAATTCCACAGGCGGGAAGTGCGAAAAAAGAAGCTGATAGAGTAAGAGTTGCGTTTACATTTTATTAGTTTCACTGTAAAAGGGTGGGACCTAGTTGCTAGTCTAGTAGCTCGAGCAAATTCATGCTGAGGGGACGCCAGGGAGCTTAGTTCGTCGGAGCAGAAGCCGTTAAGTTCAGTAAAGTCCGATTTTCTGTGATAGGTTTTATAAAAGGATAAACCAATGTCCGTAGGTTGACGTAGTTGAATTTTGATCTAAAAGGTTCACTGTATAAGTGATTAATGAACAAGCATTGGGTAGCGTACATCGTCAAGAAAATTGAGATTATTTTGGAAAGTAAATATTTGTTATGTAAAAAAACACTTTTTATTGATGTAGAGACATACAGATCCGAAACGAAATAAAAAAAAGCATATAGGTGTGCATTTATGAAATTTTATTTAAATATCCACGAATACCCACATACATGTTTCTGTCTCATTTATTTTGGATCTGACGAAGCCTTAAATTGGCGAAATGCATCATTTGTTTGATCAATTTTTTCCTCTCTTTTTATGCAACAGTTTCAGTGAATCAAATTTTGAAACATATGCTTGTCTCTACAAAATTCGACATCTGTCTTTACAAGCATAAATATGCTCGTAGTCTGTTAGAAAGAAAGAAAGAAAGAAAGAAAGAAAGAAAGAAAGAAAGAAAGAAAAAGAATAACAAAAATTTTTAAAAAATGGGAATAAGAAAGATGGAAAGAAAGGGACGAAAATACGTAAGGAAAAGATCAAGTTCACGTCATTGATCACCAAAGTCATTTTGTTCAGGACGACATAAAATAACCTTACAAGTGTATCAATAGAAACAAAAACTTATATATGTGATGTTATTCGATCAGCAATATTTTATGGCAAAAACATTATGCCGGACAAATAGTCAATATTTTCAATATCCTTGCTTGGGAAAATATTTTCTTATGAAAAGGATAACCTATTGGGAAATGTAATATTCTTCAATGACCTCATTGCAAATCCAAAGATTGAATTATACTTTGGGCTTAACAACAAAGCCTAAGAAAGAAAAATTAAATTGGAAATCTTGTTACAGAGTCGTCATTCCACATTTTTTTCTGTTTCTACTTATGCGTAATGTTCAGTGCCTTTAGTTAGATCCCTGAAAATGAGACACACGTCCTCGTCTCTCTTGTCCACTGATCCAATAATGTTCCATCGTTTCTTACCTTTTGATGACCCAAGCTTAGTTAAGGAATGAGTCGCGGGCGGGGCCATTGCGACTGCTTAACCAGTTCACAAATATCAATCAAGCACTCGCCCTTTGAGGCAGGAAGGTTCTTATAGTCATCATCAAAGACTTCTTACAAAGACGTTTTGTTTTTCTATGCATTAGGGAATTTCAACAAAGAGATTTATTAATTTAAACCACTGTGTACATCTGAAAGGATGAATAAGCGATGGACGGGAGACGAGAGGAAAGGAAGATCAAATAAAGCGTAGTAGGCACGCGCGTTCTCCCGCTGAGTTGGCAATCAAAATCCCTAATCTCGGTTCAGTTAGAAGTGCAATAAAATGGAAACAACTTGTGAAAGAGAAGATGGGCTGAGAGTGGTCATAAAAGAAGCCCAGAATAAGATAGAGACGAAGAAATTGTCATAGTGACGAAAAAGTTGTCATTTGTTTTTTGGCACCGTCTCGCCTGCAAGACGCGTGTTGACATAACAGCACATAAAAATGCGATAGTGAGTTCGAATTTTGTCTGACGCTGTTCATATTCACTCTGCGTTAAGTCCATTACATGAACCTACATTTCTACATTTCATCTGAGCATTGAATATTGCTGTAATATCTAGTGTCTCGAGATTCTTGATAAAATTTTTAAAAAGGGTTTTTAATACAATCGATGCCTACCAAGTATCTCGATTTTAGGTGCTTTCTCACCAACATCTCTGTTTCTACAAATATTTTCTTAGCAATTGTTCTGGGGATATTTCCTTTTTGATGTCTCAACTACATGAATTTAAGCATGCGTTGATGTGAATTAAGGATGTGCGTTGTGGTTCAGTGGATATCGGCTCGGAACGAGAAACCGGGGAGCCGAGTTCGAATTCCAGTTGAATCCATTGTATTCACTTACTCGCAAATACTCTTGGGAAAGGTATTAATCCGTCTCTTCCTTCCAGTTATGGGTTAAATAGCAGGACAGATTGGGTTCTATAGCCTTGGTCGGCAACCAGTCTACCGCAGAAAGCAATGGCAACCTACTGCGGGATAATCTTCTGCCCAGTCAGTCATGTCTCTTTCGAGACATGATCGCCCAAGCGTGTATCACGTATGGCACTTAACTGACTGATAAGATTAGCGATAGGCTTTGTGATGCTTCGGAACGAGAAATCGGGGAGCCGAGTTCGAATTCCAGTTGAATTCCTTGCATTCGCTTACGCGCAAATAACTTTGGGAAAGGTATTAATCAGTCTCTTCTCTCCAGTTATGGGTTAAATAACAGGACAGATTGGGTTATATAGCTTTGGTTGGCAAACAGTCTACCGCAGAAAGTAATGGCAACCTACTGCGGGATAATCTTCTGCTCACCGGTTCACACTCCACCCACGTCTATTAAACAGGTGAAGAGGCTCATCCCTTGTTCCCTGTTTAGGATGTGGTTTTCGGCTTTCTCTTTTCTAATCTTTTCACTTTTACGTAGCCCCCTGCGCATCAGTGGCGTTACAGCCTTGCTCGGGGTGATATGATTAAAAAAAAGTCAGTCATGTCTCTTTCGAGACATGATCGCCCAAGCGTGAATCACGTAGGACTCTTAACTGACTGACTGACACTAGATTAGCAGTATTGACCTACCTATATGTGGTCGTATGTTTTATTCTAATAGTTTCTTTTCTCGCGCTTGTCGCTTATGGAATGTCCTTTCGATTTGTTACTTCCCTGTCACCTGTAAACTTCAAATATTTAAACGCAACATCAATCGCCTATCTTCTGTCTTTACTAATTATTTAAAACCAGCAAATATTTTTACGTAGTAAGAATTTTTTCTTTAGAGATCGTCGTTTAATGATACAAATCTTACAAATTAACCCATGGATGGGGATAAAAGGTGGATTTATACTTTATCCAAGGGTATTTAACGAAAGCAACAAAGGACAAGAAATTGGGGAGAATTGTGATCACTAACGTCCTGAAGGGACACAGCACATAGAAGAAGAAAAAAATATTCCCTCCACTTTTAAAAAATTGACGTAACACAATCTTCCAGCTCTTTTTGACGCTGTCCTATACAAAAGAAATCAATAAATATTTATTATATATATTATATATATATATTATATATATATATATATATATATTATATATATATATATATATATATATATATATATTATATATATATATATATATATATATATATATATATATATATATATATATATATTATTATTATTATATTATATATATATATATATATATATATATATATATATATATATATATATATATATATATATATATATATATAACTTTTGTCGTACTTACCTGCTTGTCTCGTTGCTTCTTTGACTTTGATTTCATTTTGATTTCAAGTTATGTCTAAGTGCGTCGCCTCACAAACACTTTTGTGTAGAGTTGTTAGCCTTTCAATAAAGTCTATCTCTGTTTATAGACGATTTTTGAAACTCTGATGCTTTCACTGTCAGTAAGTGTCTTCTGTCTCTGATCATAGTTCTTCGTCGACTACGTCGACTTATCTGTTCCACCGTCACACAATATGTCTATTGATTCGTTTATGTATCGATTTCTCAATTGGTCAATCGATCAATCTGCACTCGTATATTTTTTTTTCATGTGTACATGGTTTTTTCAATTTTACATTACACGTCTCTCCCTCTCAGACACACACACGCACATATATATACTCTCTCTCTCTCTCTCTCTTTCTCTTTTATTTCCCTGCTCTTGTTCTCTTTTCTTTCTTTGAACTTCTTCGTTTCTCTTTTATTTCTCTGCTCGTTTTCTCTTTCTTTATTCTTCTCTTTTATTTCCCTGCTCCTCTTCTTTGCTTTTATTTCTCTGCTCTTCTTCTCTTTTTTCTGCTTTTCTTTTTCTCTTTTTTCTTTGCTCTTCTTCTTTTCTTTTATTTCTCTGCTCTTCTTCTTCTCTTTTTCACTGCTTTTCTTTTTCCCTTTTTTTCTTTGCTCTTCTTCTTTTCTTTTATTTCTCTGCTATTCTTCTTCTCTTTTTTCTCTGCTTTTCTTTTTCTCTTTTTTCTTTACTCTTTTTCTTTTCTTTTTTCTCTGCTCTTCTTCTGTTCTTTTATTTCTCTGCTCTTTTTCTTCTCTTTTTTTCCCTACTGTTTTTCTTTTCTTTTATTTCTCTGCTCTCCTTCTTCTCTTTTACTTCTGCTTTTTTTTTCTTCTCTTTTTACTCAGCTCTTCTTTTTTTCTCTCTCTGCTCTTCTTCGTCACTTGATTCTCGCTTCTTCTTTTTCCTCCTCCTGTGCTCTTCCTCCTCTCTCTCTCTCTCTCTCTCTCTCCTTCGTTTTTTCCTCACTCTCACTTATCTTTCTCTCTTGTTCATCTACGCTCTCGCCTCTCGAAGCTCACAATAACATTGACTAACATAGTCGTGATTAAACAAAAAGGGTTATAAATATTTCGATGTTTATTCCTACATTCATCAGGTGACAAGAGAACAAGTGGACTTGTCAGTGGGATGAAATGCGACTAAACATCCCTATTTTACATAGCAGTCGGTCACCATTTTATCATCATAATGAGTCGGTCACCATTTTATCATCATAATGAGTCGGTCACCATTTTATCATCATAATGAGTCGGTCACCATTTTATCATCATAATGAGTCGGTCACAATTTTATCATCATAATGAGTCGGTCACCATTTTATCATCATAATGAGTCGGTCACCATTTTATCATCATAATGAGTCGGTCACCATTTTATCATCATAATGAGTCGGTCAACTTCCTTTTAAAGTGCAAAATTATTCTAGTAATTCCCTATAGACTCCGAAACGGCTGAACCGATTTTATTGAAATTATTCTAGTAATTCCCTTCCTGCTATATTTAAGTACCGTATTATAATTTTGCTTCGTTCCTTAACACGTACGTTATGTCCTATCCTTGCCTCAAATAAACAAATAGACATTCTGATTTGATTGCGGAAGCAAAGATAAATCAAATGCATTGTTTGATTTTAGGGAAAGAAAGGAGAAGTCTGTGAAATGAAAAACCTTGTTTATTTTTTACATCTTCATTTGTACCCTCTTACTACTTAAAAAAAACTGCATCATTATTCATGACTTTTATTTTAATATTTCGTTAAGTCGAAATATTTAGTGAGGCAATAGCGACATTTTTATTGTTATTTCTAGTCGTGGAACTATCAACTACCTTACTCAATCATTAACTTAAGAACTAAGATTCATCAGAAAATTAAATAAGAAAACCATGAAATTTCTTCGGGTGTTGCTAGTTAAAAAATTTACTTAAGTAACATGCGTTGTACTGATTATACCCTGTCAAGGCTGACACTGAGGTAACAGACTTTTATAATGTGTCTGCAGAGGTAATCTAAACTTATTTATAAATGGAACTTTGTGTGTGTCTCCGTTACCTATAGACTCCGAAACGGCTGAACCGATTTTATTGAAATTTTACAGTTGTACTATAAGCGTCTGCGAGTGTTCTTAGCTGGGTTTTGTGTCGAGGTACCCTCGATAAATATCGAAAATCGATAATCGAAAAAATTGGGTTGTAGGAGGAATGGTGCGATTTTAATCAAATTTGATACACTCACAGACAAAGACATAAGAAATGATATTCAGAAGTTTCAAGGTTGCAGTTCTTACATTAGTACAGAAAATCGATAATATATATATATATATATATATATATATATATATATATATAAGGCAAGATGTTTGTGTGGGTGTGTCTGTTTATCTACCTGTATGTCTGTATTTTTTTTCGGCCTTTTTATTTTATTTTTTGCTTCGGGTTTGGCTCTAAGTAGGTATAATTGTAGTTCTTAGTCTCAGCCATGATACCATTTACTCAGAGGACTTATTTAGCCTTCAAAATTCAGTTTATGACGAAAAACCTTATTTGATATCTATACCAGGAAAACGAGTATGTGCGTTGTGGCGCAGTGGATATCGGCTAGGAACGAGAAATCGGGGAACCGAGTTCGAATTCCAGCTGAATTCATTGCCTTCACTTACGCGCAAATACCCTTGGGAAAGGTATTAATCCGTCTCTTCCCTCTAGTTATGGGTTAAATAATAGGACAGATTGGGTTCTATAGCCTTGGTCGGCAACCAGTCTACCGCAGAAAGCAATGGCAACCTACTGCGGGAAAATCTTACTTCCCAGTCAGTCATGTCTCTTTCAAGACTGATCACCCATGGCACTTAACTGACTGACCAGGAAATCAAAATTTGACTTACATCCATTCATTTTTCTTTCAGTCTACGGTTTCGCTTTAAATGGAAACAACTATTGCTTTTTAGTCTTTCGTGCCAACGTCCAAAGAGTCTGAGCTCCAGAACCATGGATTAGTTTTAAAGCTTTCATTACACCCGAGCAACGCTGGGCTATACTGCTAGTGTATTATAAGTAAGTGTTGTTTTTGTTTTTTTCCGTTTTTCTTTTGTCATTCATTGAGATTCGACATTGATAAGGTGTATCTAATATATATGACGTTGAGAAAGAGCGAAGAGAGAATAGGATTCATGCCTTCTAAATCAATAGCTAAATCCACTGCTAGGAAGGTTGGGTCATTGTGTCGGGCCAGGAAGATTTTTCCGCCTAAATCCATTTTGAACATATACAAATCAACCATCTGTCCGCGCATAGAATACTGCTGTCATATCTGGTCAAGCGCCCCTGCAGTTCACCTCTGTGTTCTCAACAGACTCCAAAGGAGAATCGGTAATGTGATAAGTTCCGACTTGGCGGCTCGACTCCAGCCACTTTCTCACCGGCGGGATGTGGCTTCCCTCTGTCTATTCTACAAATATTTTCACGGCTTCTGCTCCGACGAACTTAAGTCACTGGTGCCCCCTCCTCAAGAATTTACTCGTGCAACCAGACTGGCAACAAGGTCTCACCCATTTACAATTAGATCAATCAAATGCAGCTGACAATTCTACTCCAACAGCTTCTTTTCTCGCATTTCCCGCCTGTGGAATTCCTATCCGTATATTTGCTTTCCTGACGGCTACAACCTCCAGTATTTTAAATGCAATGTCAATTCCCATCTCTTATCCGCTTGACTCCAGTTCTTTCTACAGCACCCCGTATTTCTTGTTCTTTTCCTTTCTCTCTACCTTGGCAACTGTCTTCACACCTGTGTTCCCATCCTTCTCTTGCCCTTTCTCTGACGCCCCTGTAACTGGTTCGTCTTTCTATTCACTCTCCTCCTGTCTAAACATTTACTTTTATGTAGCTCCCTGTGCATCAGTGGCGGTACCGCCTTGCTTGGGCTGAAATGATTAGAAAAAAAAGTGAATGTAAATTTTATTTTACTATATGACCATTATATGCGAGCCGATTTATCGTAACGACCGTGGTATTCATTCACTTTTTCTTTTCGTCTACTTCTTAAAGAATGTTCATGTCTTTTCCTAACTCTAAACCATTTCCCTGGATCTAAACATCTTCCTCTCGAAATCCTTACTCTATTTTCTTCTTTCCTTCAAAATATTTTCATTTAGTTATTGGCCACGTTTTTTATGGTTTTAGTTATGGACAATGTAGATAGACGTTTTGAATCTCAAAATTGAAGTTATAACTCAGCTCAAACAGAACCTTTTTTTTAATTAAGCATCACTTGCATTGGCACAATGTTTTCAGCGATCTGGTACAAGAGTTGACAAACTGCCAGAGTGTATTTTTAACCAAGTCCGTATTGGTATCCACCAGTTGATGCTTATATGACTCTAAATCCCGGAAAAGGGGGTAATCTGTTAACTTGTGCAAGCAGATGTGCATTGGTCGAATTATAGGGTACCTCCGACTGCTTTTTCCTCATTGTTGCATAGGCTGACCCCAACTTGTTTGAAACGAGCACGTTTTTCTTTCAAGGGGAAATTCTACGGATGCCCTCTTGCAACTACGATTATGATCAACTTGGAGCTCCAAATCACCAGAAGCCAATATTTTGAACTAACAACGCACAATCCGTTATAAAACTGATTCCTATTGCAAAGAGTTGTTGTTAAGGATTGCTTCAGCAGTGCAATGGGTTGAGTTTGAACTTCTCGAAAATAACAACACAAAAATCGCATTTAAAACATTTTTGCAGCGATATACTAGAAATAAATGGTACTGATACATTCAAACAACACCCAAAAGAGATGTGATTCTACCGACAAAGAGTAAGAATATCATGGACAGAGATTGTAAAAAACAAAAATGTTTTAAAGAAAACAACAGCGACGAAAAATAATTGCAAATAATAATAATCACAAATTAGAATTAAATTTGTAGGACACAGTGTGTAAAAAAGGTTTGGCGAATTTAACCCACATAGGGCATACTGACCGTAAGAGAAGTAAAGAAAAATATCTAGTAACCTACATTAAGTTTTTGAGTTTGAGTCTTGTTTAACGGTATATCAACACCTCTGTGGGTTATTTAATGCCAGAAAGGTGAGGTTTTAACATATTTTTTAATGTTAGGTTATAGTGAGAAGGTTGATTTAGTCAGTTTGATTAAATTTGTTTTTATTAATTTTTTTTATTTTAGAAAACTGAAGATGTTTTCTAGTTTTGTATTCAAAACTGTATTGGTGGTAATAATTTTTTTCCTTTAAAAATGTATTATGGCAATTTTTTTCCTTCAAAAATGTATTGTTAGTAATATTTTCCCTTCAAAAATGTATATTTTTCTATAAAAGTCTATTTTTATACTTTCATAGTGTTTTGGTCCCAGTTTGGGGGTTAAACATTTGCCCATAGCTAGGAACCTAACAGGTGTTCCTACTCCGGGTCAGGGTAGACCTGGGAACAACAGCAATTAAGAGATGGTTTCATGCTCCTCACAACCTTTCAATCAGAGGCCTTGCTGCCGGATGCAGTTTACCGTCATACCCAGAACCATTATAGTTTTGAGTAATTGGATAGCAGAACAAGGATCACAAAAACATCGAGGAGTGACAAAGCAGTATTTCTATACTGGTGTATAAGCCGACTTCATATAGAGTGCAACCCCTGAAAAAAAAATTACCCATGTATAGTGTGATCCTTTATTTCAATGGTGCAATTGCCGAGTTTGAACTTCTAGGAAATAATAACACGAAAATCGAATTTATTCATTTTTGCATCGATATACTAGAAATAAAAGGTAATGAAACATTCAAACAACACCGGGAAGGGGAGTAATACAATGAACGCCGCATGACAGAACCCCAACAACCTCACTGCATCATGAGACTAACCAATAATTGTTAGCACTTTATTTTCTTGCAGTTTTATCAATCTAAAAATCTTTTCACTCGTACATCACGCATGCGTACACGCTTAACCATACCCCGTGTGCGTGTTTGCGTGTGTGTGAGCGCGCTCACGCGTGTGACATTTCAGCACTTGTTTAAGGCCCATGCTAAAAAGGGAAATTGCAGTTATTGTAAACGAAGGTTGAAACAGGCAAAGCATATAAACCATCTTTTATAATCTACGGACAACCTTTGACCTTTCTTTTCCTTGCCATAATTGAAGCCCACCAACCGAGATACAATTATACAAAGCTCACCGTAGGTCCAACTAGCGATAAAAAACGAATGTTTTAAAGGTCAATCGGAATAACTTAGCTCATCTGGTAAACAGTTGATTGTGGAAGCAAGCATTTTGATAATATAATTATATCAGCGTAATGTTATGTACACCACAAATTATATTTTAATACAAGATATTTTTATGCACGCTATGAAAAATAAAATAAAAACACATTGGGGGAATTTAAGAAAGTATTATTCGCAAATTTTTTGGCTGTTGCAACAGAGAAAAACACTAAAACCTTTTTCGAAACCAAAAAGAATATATTTTCTATCGTAATTAAAGTCTTTTCTGTTGTCTGTTTCAACTGAAATTCTGTAAAAATGAAAATTACGAAGTGTATGTCTCTCTCTCACTCTCCGTAGATATATATATATATATATATATATATATATATATATATATATATAATAACGTGAAGAAAGGACAATAAGAAATTTACTGTTCCTTTACGTTTATTTTTAATTTTACAGTTTTCAATACAAAAGTAGAGCTAAATAATAATGTAATATAATGTCGAATTAATTATATTACAATAGTATATATATATATGTGTGTGTGTGTGTGTGTGTGTGTGTGTGTGTGTGTGTGTGTGTGTGTGTGTGTGTGTGTGTGTGTGTGTGTGTAATAAGAAATAAAATTAAATAATTAAGTAAAATGAAATAATCCAAATCAATATATAAGTAAGCAAATTAATTAAATAATAGCTAAATTAAATAAAAATAAACTACTAATGCGGACGAACACACTAATAATAGTAACAACAAATAATAAATTAGTCATTAATAAATAATGAGTAGAAAAGTTTACGACACTATAAAATAGTTACAAAACTGCATTCTGATCCACAATTATTTCCACTCAATAGCCCTTAGAATAATCTGAAACATAACCATTATGGTCCAACCGTTAAAATAGTACAACACTACTTAAATTGCACTATTCACCAGTATATGTAAATAGTCGATACAAGACACAACACACATAGCCTGAAGACAGCGTTTATGCATGAAATATTCTGTCGCCGTTGTCCACTTTTATATTTACAAACTATAAATCCCTGATATTGTGAATTTTAAAACATAAATATAGTATACCTTAAAACTATATTTTTAGCATATATATATATATACTAGCATAACTCCCGTAAAAATGGGAGTGCTGGTATAGTATGTGATCTACTTACATGTTTCTGGTATAGTTTGTGTGTCTAAAGTTCCAAAAAAGCAAGCTTAGTACTTTTTCCCCTCTCTCTCTCTCTCTCTCTCTCTCTCTCTCTCTATATATATATATATATATATATATATATATATCGCCCGCCTTCGTTAAAGATTACTACCAACCCACTATAATTACTAGTTGAAAAAGGTGACATCTATATTTCAGGGACATGCAGCGGTGAGATTACTTGGAGAGGCATATGACGTGTTCAGATTTCAAATAAACCACCTTCTTTGGAGATTACCGCCTGCCTTTGTTTAAAACTACACATTTTTACTCGACTTCCAGTTGGTTTGATATATAAATCAAAGCAGCTTTTATACTTTATACACTATAATTTTGTGTGTAGATCACAAGCCTATCTAGATTTAAGTTGTAGATCACAATGGCGTGTAGATCAGATACTATACCAGCACCAAAATTGGAAGTACATTCATAGATCTTCATCTTATAAAAAAATGCAAAAATTCTGAGGATAATGCTGCTGCCAAATTCTTCTACAATTTCCCGTGTCCCTTCAGGACGTAGGCGATTATGGCCTTCCACATGTTCCTATCACTTGTAGCCCTTAACACCATTTTTCTTGTTACACTTCCCAAACGCTGATGCACCATCCATTTGCTCAAGCTTATCAAGTATGTCATGCGTTGCTTTCTTCTGTCTCTCTTTCCCTTCTATCTGTCCTGTGAGTATCATATTCTCAAACTCCTCCTTCCTCATTACAAGTCCCAGAAACTTCAGTTGTCCTTTCGTGATGTTTAGTATCAGTTTTCTTTTCGTTTTCATCCTCTGTAAAATCTCGTAGATTTTCAAAAACGTTTTGAATGTCCTCTTCATGGTATTTGCGTTCTATTTCCCAAGTATTATGTTTTTAAAAAATCGACAAAAGCATTAAGTTAATCAAGTAATCTACTAACATGGTAGTTCTGTAAAGAATGGAAGAAAATCAATAAACAATGCAATAGAATAGAATATTTCAACATGTATATACTCGAGTATTACTCGAGTATAGTACGAATTTTTATCATCATATCATAAAAGTGCAAGTAAAAATCAATAATTAACCAACTATACTAATAACTGTTCTCATTAATTAATTAACCTGGGGTGTTAATAATTTCAGGTTGAAAAATGTTCTAAAAAGAAATACATAAACGTCTCTTCCTTCTATAAGGTGCCTAAGTGTAGGCTACAAAGATGACACTATGTTGATGGCATATACAGAAAGAAAAACTGAAAATGCAAATAGACAATGTAGTCGAGAAAAGAAAAAAGAAAGGAATATTAACTGTAAGAAGGCACATTTCATCGTTTTCAGAAAATGGGATTACCCGTATCGGAAACGAAAAAAAAATCAATCGAGTATGTTAAAGAGGATGGAAAATATTTTTAAAAAATCTAAAGATGCAAAGAAATAGCGAAAAACAGGTTTCGAAAATTGAGCAAAGTATTAAGAGATTTGAAAACACCTTTATAAACAAAAGAAAGTTAGTTCGTTATGTAATATATAGTCTTCTATATGGCAGTAAAGAACAGACAATTTCATTACAGATTAAAAGACATGAAGCAACAGATGTTATTCTACCGACGAAGAGTGGGAATATCATGGACAGAGTATGTTTAAAAGCAAGAAAGTTATAAAGAGAACAACAACTACCCCTAAAAAAAACCCTAACAAAAAAAAAGACAGAACTATTTTTAGGAACACAGTGCGTAAATGAGTTTTGGAGAATTTAACACACTCAGGGCATACTGAACACAAGAGAAGCAGGGGAACAGCGAGTAACCTACTTTACCACAAAAACAAAGAGAATTGACAAAGTCGTATCGTATGACAAATTATATCGTTGTATAAGCCGACTCCATGTATAGTACAACCCCTGAATTTTTTCGCAGAAAAAAATACCTGTGTTTATAGAGCAAACGGTAACCGAAAACAGGATAAAAATTTATTTTTTTATCCTATCAAAAAAATTTACATGTATATCGTGCAACCCTATATTTTTGCGTAGAAACTGATAATAAAAATTCTCACTATACTCGAGTATATATAGTAAGAATTACTTAAAGCAACAAAAGCCAGGAAGTTGTGGAGGGCTATGATTGCTTACTTCCTTAGAAAGAGAGTCTGTGTAATCCTGATCAGATTCAATCTGGATAAAATTTGTAAACAATGTTGGCAAGATTATAAAGAAGACGTACATCTTATAGATAATCAAGTTGACCTTAGACTAATGAACCAATCGCAATAACTTGTTTACCTTAGCCCACACTCCCATCTCTTGTTAAAGTGAAGTGGAATCTTTCTATGTGATACGTTTAATTTGAGCTACACAAGGTTAACGTCTGTGAATTTCATTTTAAAAAGAAGGAAAATTCATCGTATCCATTTTTACTTTAAATCTGGCCATCCATCGAATTTTAATTCATCCGTAATAATAAAAATACTCGATGTTTTATTAATCATTAATTTTGAGAGTTAGCACCAGTTGTGAATGTTGATTTACACTAGAAATCAAATGAGATTACATGTGCTCAATACTCCAGAAATTTCCTTAGTTGTTCCAACTAATACTGTCAACTGGATTCTCACGACTTTTCCACTGATTTATAATTTCGGTCGCCTTTTTCCAGACATTTTGAAACCATTCCTAGCTACCTCACCACCAATACCGACTGGTATGACAGTCATTATTATTGAGTGAAAGAGAAATTTTGTTACAAATATCCGAAGTCTAATGTACACCCAGTTTGATAAAGGTATACCAGAAACACGCAAGTGTTTCTGGTATATTGTGAGAAATTATCATAAAATATTGTGAGAAATATCATAAAATATTGTGAGAAATATCATAAAATATTGTGAGAAATATCATAAAATTATCATAAAATATCATAAAATTATCATAAATATTGTGAGAAATTATCATAAAATATTGTGAGAAATATCATAAAATATTGTGAGAAATATCATAAAATTATCATAAAATATCATAAAATTATCATAAATATTGTGAGAAATTATCATAAAATATTGTGAGAAATATCATAAAATATTGTGAGAAATATCATAAAATATTGTGAGAAATATCATAAATATTGTGAGAAATTATCATAAAATATTGTGAGAAATATCATAAAATATTGTGAGAAATATCATAAATATTGTGAGAAATTATCATAAAATATTGTGAGAAATATCATAAAATTATCATAAATATTGTGAGAAATTATCATAAAATATTGTGAGAAATATCATAAAATATTGTGAGAAATATCATAAAATATTGTGAGAAATATCATAAAATTATCATAAATATTGTGAGAAGTTATCATAAAATCAGTGCATAATCTTACAATTTGGGCTTAGTTAGAAGTAACCTCAGGTCAAATAACCCAGTGTGTTCAGACGACCCCCGGTTGGGAATATTCTCAAATATCTCGATGTGACTCTCAAGACGGTTTCGCTGCCTTATCCTTCAGACTTAAATAAGAAACCTTCTCGACACACGGCCATGATGCGCCCTCCCCTCAATACTACTGCCTCTTATGAACGAAGATGTACTGTGTGTCATCCCTTAGGTGACATGCCCAACTGTTTACAAGTTAATTCCCCAAGACAAAACATCATAAGACCTTCACTCAAGATCAGAAGCCATGTGTGTCATGCCCGGTGCGACATCATCTTGCCCAAGAGTAGTGTTAAGTGCCTAATTATCAATTTCCCTCCGGGTTCTATGGGTAAAACGAACACTGTAGACGAGTTATTTATGTACATTTTGGACATTTCATTTAGATGGGAAGGGTTTCGCGAGTGATATTTGCAGATCCGCACAAAGTAATCGTTTGAAGCTCTAAGATACTAATGTGTTCATGAATTTCCTATATTTAATCGTTCTATGTAACCCCCTGCACTATAGTGGCAGTGGAATGCCTTGCTTGGGGTGAAATGATTAAAAGAAAATTACTTTTATTATTATCAGTAGTAGTATTGTTACTACTATTATTAGTATTATTATTATTCAAACCGTTATCCTCTCAAACATGAGAATTATCTCAATTAAGTTTTATTTAATCACAAAGAATTAAGGATAAAAGGTGTTAACCGGAGATATTGGAGTCTTTGGTTGAAAATGAATGCAATGGTATTTTAATTTTATTTGTCCAAAATGGTACCTGTTATTTTTCTGAATTGGAACGATTCTCGGCGATGATTAACGAAAGGGAAAAACACGCCATCCCAAAAAGGAAGAAGACGCCAGACGAAGGAAATAGGCTGCATGCTGTCTGTGTTGGGCTGTTCGCAAAAACTCGAAATACAATTCCGATTTGATTGATTCCGTTTTCCAAAAATAGCTTTTTTCAGTTCCGACTATCTTCTTTTCAGTGACTCGACAATGTCAATCATTATTCTCATGCAAATTGATTAAGTGATCATTAATTGATTAGTGATTGGGATGAACGATTTATGCAATCACAAAACAGAATTTTAAGGAGCAAGCAGATGAAACAAAATCGATATCACTGCGGCTTATTATTATTATTATTATTATTATTATTATTATTATTATTATTATTATTATTATTATTATTCCTTGAGTCTGCTGGTTTGTTTTACGACATACCCGTTTCAACGTGAAGCTTCAAAAGACTGCAAGTCAAAAAGGTGAGGATTGTTAGGTATATACGTTGCTGATAGTCCCAGCATCACCTTCTTAGTTGTACGATGTCTAATGATAAATTATAGTCGTTTAAACTTACTTCAAAATGTCAATATGCATGTACAGATCATTTCTTGTGCAGTCAAAATTCGAAAACCGGTTAAATGGAGAGTCTGCAAAACTAAAACTATGTCAGTAACCCAACAGAACCTTTGAAATATGAAGAAGAAATTATCGCAAATGTGCTGGATTCTATGAATATATAAGTAGAAACATGCAAATCCCAGTAGTATAAATTCATAATTTGTCACACTTATAAAACTTTCCTGAAAACTTTGAAAGTAGTCATGAGTGCAATCTTTGGTATTTCAGACCAAACTCAGTTTACCGGGGAGTGGGGTAAGAAAAATCATTTTTCGGATTTTTTGGTATGGTTCCTTCTGCACCAATAACAATTGTGATTGTCTAAGTTTTGGGATGCTACATCTTTTAAATTTCAACTTATTATTTTACATAGATAGAGCCATTCGTAAAGTGTGAACTGTACTTTTAAGTACAATTTCCTATATTTCTTTAAGGTATGAAGTTCTTATTCTTATATTGATTGTGATGATGATTTCGTCGTCGTCATAAATCTGCTTGTTTGTTTTACGAGGTGCCGCCAAGCCTCAACCTGAAGCCTCAAGAGATTAACATATCATGATTGTTGATACAATTGGCTGGATATGTCACTGACATCCCAGAATCATTTTTCTTAATTGCATGATGTCAAATTATAATGTTGAGTTTGAGTTTTCTTTAACGACATATCACCTACAGTGTAGGGTTTTAAGGCATTTTTTTAATATTCGGTAATAGTGAGAAGATTGATTTAGTCAGATTTTAATGAATTTTTTTTTTTGTTTTATATTTTTTTTATTTTAGAAAACTGAAAATTTCTTCTAGTTTTGTATTAAAAATATTTTGCTGGGAATATTTTTTTCCTTCAAAATGTGTTATGATAATAATTTTTTTCTTCAAAAATGTATTGTTGGTAATATTTTTGCTTCAAAAATGTATATTTTTCTATAAAAGTCTATTTTTATGAATATATTTCTATAAAAGTGTATTTTTATACTTTCGTAGTGTTTTGACCCCAGTTTGGGGGTTAACTATTTGCCCAATAGCTGGGACCATAGCAGGTGCTATCATTCCGGGTTAGGGTGAACCTGGGGACAACAGTAATTAAGAGGTGGTTCCATGCTTCTCACAACCTTCTAATCAGATGCCTTGCTGCCGGATGCAGTAGAGTAGTTTAAACTTTCGTCAAAATGCCGATGTATATGTACAGAAAAATTTTATGTGAAATTAAAATCTGTAAACAAATTAAACGGAGACGTTGAAAATGTAAAATCATTTCTTCTTCTATGTGCCGTTTTCCTGTCAACACTTTGGCGACTATGACTCTCCACAGCTACCTGTATTTTGTAGCTTATACTAAAATTTGTATTTTTCTTATCTGTCTGTACTGCCATCTATTTACACAAGCTAGTTATGTAGGGGTGCCCTGTTTTCCTCTGTTCCTTTTGACGTCAATATATCCTGTCAGTATCAAATTTTCCAAACCCTCTTTCCACTGTTCTCTAGAAATTTCAACTATCTCTTTATTTTGTTAAGTATCTAGCCTTTTTTGTTTCTATTTTTTTGTTTCTACAACATTGTCGTTGCTCACATGTTCGGTCCATATTATTCTCAGCATCCTTCTGTACAACTACATTTCTATCGCCTGAAGTTTCTTCTTCATCTGTGAAAAGATGATCCAGAATTTACTATTATATAGAAGGACAATAGTTTTGTTTTGATTTTTTATAACGAAATTTTCCTGTTTCTTAAAACTTTGTTTAGCATTTGGAAGGCATCTTTAGCCAATGCGCTTTCGGAATGTGGTGTCTTCCGTCCACTGTTAAAACACTTCCCAGATATTTAAATTGTTGTACTTGTTTGATTTTGATATCTCCAATGTGTAATGTGCATATCTGACTATCCCTTTTGCTGATAAGCATGCATTTTGTCTTGCAATTTGTGTTTAGTCCTTTTTTATTTAGTTAAGTGCCATAGGTGATACACGCTTGAGCGTTCATGTCTCGAAAGAGACATGACTGACTGGGCAAAAGATTATCCCACGGTAGGTTGCTATTGCTTTCTGCGGTAGACTGGTTGCCGACCAAGGCTATAGAACCCAATCTGTCCTGTTATTTGACTCATAGCTAGAGCAGGAAGAGATGTATTATATTTTTAAGTAGTAATTAGTGGGGGATCAGTTTATTACTTAATAATATAAAATTGATCCCCCACTTTATGCCCAGTAAAAGCCTTAATCATGTTTCCAGCTATTATATTCATTCAGTCAGTCAAATGCCATACGTGATGCACGCTTGGGCGATCATGTCTCGAAAGAGACATGACTGATTGGGCAGAAGATTATCTCACGGTAGGTTGCTATTGCTTTCTGCGGTAGCCAAGGCTATTCAACCCAATCTGTTCTGTTATTTAACCCATAACTGGAGGAAAGAACCGGATTAATACCTTTCCCAGTGGTATTTGTGCGTATGTGAATGCAAGAAATTTCAACTGGAATTCGAACTCGACTCCTCGTTTTCTCGTTCCGAGTCGATAGCCACTACTCAAAATGTGCATAGTATGAGCCCATAATTTGTCACGTTGATAATGCTTTCCTTATATATAGGATGAACCCATGGAAGTGCAATGTTCTGCATTTCAAACAAACACGGTTCACCGGGGAGTTGAGAAACGTAATTCTTATTATTGTTCACTTTTCTTTTCTCTTGTAATATTTTTATTTACATGGTTCCTAGTGCAGCAATAAGAACTGGGATTGTTTGCGCTTCTAAATACTTGTATTTAGTTTGTTTAACAATTTGACTGCAAATTTACTTCAGTTCAGTGTCATATGTGATACACGCTTGGGCGATCATGTCTCGAAAGAGACTGACTAGACATAAGGTTATCCCGCGGTAGTTTTTCCATTACTTTCTGCTGTAGACTGGTTGCTAGCCAAGACTATAGAACCCAATCTGTCCTGTTATTTAGTCCATAACTGGATAGAAGAGACTGATTAATACCTTTCCAAAGGGTATTTGTGCGTATGTGAATGCAAGAAATTTCAACTGGAATTCGAACTCGACACGCAGTTTTCTCGTTCCGAGCCGATAACCACTGCACCACAATAGTAACTAAGAAAACTTTTATTAGAATTTTCATCACTGTGAACCAAATAATAGTTTTCTCGAAAGTCGAATACTTTCCCTTATATCATTGTCAAACTTAACACCACCAAACTGAAATTCCTTCTCAGATATCAAACGGTTTCAATATCCTAATCAGTAGATTTGGGATAGTTCTCAGTGCTCCATAGAACATAAGCACTATCATGACCTTCATATTCAACAATTTCTACATAAATATTGATGTTTTAATAATTATCTATTTTCTAACTCATTTTCAACTCCTCCTGCAAATCGCTTATTTTAAATATGTATGTGTGTTCATGTACAATTATCTATCATATATACACAAATTTGCACAAAGGAGGGCTGAAGAGTTCTCATCCAAACTAAGAAACCCCTTTTATAAATTTGGTACTTAGTCATTTAATTTTGGGAGTGGGTTTCACTTTTTTAACGTTTTTAATACCACCGATAATATAATATAGTGTGTGTGTGTGTGTGTGTGTGTGTGTGTGTGTGTGTGTGTGTGTGTGTGTGTGTGTGTGCACGCACACACGAGTGCGGTATGCGTATGCGTGTGCGTGTATGAGAAAAAGAAAGAGAGAATAAAAAAACTTTAATTCTTAGAATGGCCATAGCGTGTGTTGTGACCCTAAAAGGTTACTGCATGAGTAATCATCAAAACAGAGGTTAAGAATAATAGTATATCAACAAGTACAAGACTCGCACGGTGTGTGACGTGGATACACTGCTAGTCAGTATAATCACTCGACTACAATTTGCCTCAATAGTGTCCACGTATTTTAGGGTACATAAACATCCCATTCCTGTTTACAGGTAGATATACAACAGCGTTTCACTGAGGTAATGAGTCAGGCAAACATTTGTAACTGTGCCTTTCCAGACACGTTCCATCTTTGCTTTTCTTACAGACGCAGACCAGATGAGTCATTCGTTACTAAGCAGTAGAGAAAGTTATACGAGTTCTTGTTAGCGGGAAAAAAAAGTGAAGGAATCTGGAGCAGCGGATTAACATCAGATTTTGCGAGAAGGTTGGTAAAAGTGCTGGTGAAGCATTAGCCTATTAAAAATGACCTATGATGAACATGCCGTGAAAAAAACGAACTTTTTTTCGGTAGCATAGGCAGTTCAAGTAAAAGCGGGATCTGCTCCATGATAGCAGCCAAAAAAAGGCATAAACATTAGATGCAAATGCAGATGAGGTGAAAACCTTGGTGCACTTAGATCGAACTTCAAGTGTACGACTGATAGCAAAAGAGATCACGATTTACTGGTTAAAATATCCAATAAAAAAAAGAAACCATCTGCTTTATTCACAAGACTTAGCCGGTTGTGATTTTTATCTATTTCCAAAATTGAAAAACGAAAGAAAAAAGATTTACTTACATTCCAGACACCCAGCCATATTTCATTACATTATTGAGTGGCATTTTGGAAAACGAGATCCGAGAATGCTTCCAGCACTATTGCATCACGAAGGATAAAACTTCACAAGAAGGTTACTTTGAATGCGACAGCAGCCAATAGTGACCTGACAAGCAAACATGCTTTCATTGGGCCAGTGCAAGGAATTTTGTAAATAACGTGGAATATGTGAAAATAAGTTGGACGTTTAAAGTTTTATTCAGTTAACATTTTGTTAAGTAAGAACATTATCAAAACAACTGAAAAAAATTTAGGAAAATTGTTAACATGGCAATTTTGCAACTTTAGAAAAGCTGCGGTTAATTTGAAAATAATATGAACATTTAACAGTTAATAAAATTAAAAATAAATATTTGTGAATAAAATAAAAAAGAAATCTGTGAACAAACCAATAAGATTCTTACGTGGGACAATTCTAAAATCTAAACTTATTTATAAATGGAACTTTGTCTGTGTGGATGTGTCTGTGTGTCTGTTACCTATAGACTCCGAAACGGCTGAACCGATTTTCTTGAAAATTTACACAGTTGTATTATAGGCGTCTGCGAGTGTTCTTAGCTAGGTTTTGTGTCGAGGTACACCCGATAAATATCGAAAATCGATAATCGAAAAAATCGGGTTACAGACAAAAGAAACGATATTCAGAAGTTTCAAGGTTGCAGTTCTTACAATAGTGCACAAAATCGATAATATATATATATATATATATATATATATAAATATATATATATATATATATATAAGTCAAGATGTTTGTGTGTGTGTCTGTTTATCTGACTGTATGTCTGTATTTTTGTCGGTCTTTTTCTTTTAGTTTTTGCTTCGGGTTTGGCTCTAAGTAGGTATAATTGTAGTTCTTAGTCTTAGTCATGATACTATTTACTCAGAGGAATTATTTAGCCTTCAAAATTCAGTTTACGACGAAAAAAACTTATTTTATATCGATACCAGGAAATCAAAATTTGACTTACATCCATTCATTTTTCTTTCAGTCTACGGTTTCGCTTTAACTGGAAACAACTATTGCTTTTTAGTCTTTCGTGGCCAACGTCCAAAGAGTCTGAGCTCCAGGACCATGGATTAGTTTTAAAGCTTTCATTACACTCGAGCAACACCGAGCTATACTGCTAGTAAAATATAAAACAGTAATTTGATGTAGGAAAATAAAATAAAGTTATATTAAGAAAAATCACATATATTTTTAATTTAGTTAATTTTTTTTTTTAATCATATCACCCCAAGCAAGGCGGTAACGCCACTGATGTGCAGGGGGCTACATAGGAGTGAAAAGATTGGAAAAGAGAAAACCAGAAACCGCATCCTAAACAGGAAACAAGGGATGAGCCTTCTTCACCTGTTCAACAGACGTGGGTGGAGTGTGAACCGGGCGATAGTTTAGTCTATCTACTCCAATAAGTCTATAATTTCAATTATAATTTATGATATTAAGAAAAATATAGAATTAAAATAATTTCCAATAAAATTTTAAGTTGTTTTTTCAAAAAATTAAATGCAATGGCAATAGATATCTCCTGTCTTTCTAATTAATCTTCTTTTTTCCTCGCGCCTTAATAATGCTTGTACCTTTTCTCATCGAAATAATTACATGTAACCGTCTCTTCTACTCTAATAGTTTCTTTTCTCGCACTTCCAGTTTGGGGAATTCTATTCCGTTTGCTTACTTTCCTCATAGCTACAATTTCCAAAAGTTTAAATGTCAATTGTCATCTTCTATCTTCTCGATTCCCATCTTTCTCTTCTCCTTTCTTCGACATCCTGTCTAACTTGTTTTTGTTTTTTCTCTCTCGCTATAACCTCCTACTCACCAGTGACGATCCCGCATTGCTTAGGGTGAAATGAAAAAAACCTACATGGCTTTTCTGCTTTGAATAGGATGAATTTCATAAAATACTTTTGATTGATCAAATTAAATTATGATATCATGGCTGATTCAATAACTGTTTTAGAGGATTTATGATAAATAAATTTAACCATTTTTGTCGTTTTTAAAATCGTAAGAACGGTGCATATTTTATTTTTATAGCTCTTGTGTGTTCATAGAGGCATTTCTTAAAGTTTTGTTGCGTTTCAAAAATATAAATTTTTTATCAAATTTGCTACATGGGATTATATATATATATATATATATATATATATATATATATATATATATATATATATATATATACCAGCATTTGAATTATATTTATTATTCTTGTTTATTTATTTATTTGTTTGTTCTTATGTTTATTTATTACTAGCAGTATAGCCCGGCGTTGCTCGGGTGTAATGAAAGCTTAAAAAATAATCCATGGTTCTGGAGCTCAGACTCTTTGAACGTTGGCATGAAAGACTAAAAAGCAATAGTTGTTTCCAATTAAAGCGAAACCATAGACTGAAAGAAAAATGAATGGATGTAAGTCAAATTTTGATTTCCAGGTATCGATATCAAATAAGTTTTTTCGTCGTAAACTGAATTTTGAAGGCTAAATAAGTCCTCTGAGTAAATGGTATCATGACTGAGACTAACTACAATTATACCTACTTAGAGCCAAACCCGAAGCAAAAACTAAAATAAAAGAGAAAAAAATACAGACATGCAGGCAAATAAACTGACACACACACAAACATCTTGACTTTATATATATATATATATTATCGATTTTCTGCACTATTGTAAGAACTGTAACCTTGAAACATCTGAATATCGTTTCTTATATCTTTGTCTATGAGTGTATCAAATTTGATTAAAATCGGACCATTCCTTCTATAACCCGATTTTTTTCGATTTTCAATTTTGGATATTTATCGGGGTACCTCGACGCAAAACCTAGCTAAGAACACTCGCAGACACTTATAGTACAACTGTGTAAATTTTCAAAAAAATCGGTTCAGCCGTTTCGGAGTCTATAGGCAACGGACACACGCAGACATACACACACACACACACACGCGCACACACATACACATACACACACACAAAGTTCCATTTATAAATAAGTTTATATATATATATATATATATATATATATAAACAAGAATGATAAATATAATTCAAATGCTGATATATATATATATATATATATATATATATATCAGCATTTGAATTATATTTATTATTCTTGTTTATTTATTTGTTTGTTTGTTCTTATGTTTATTTATTATAGAAGATGTAGTTATCAGCAATTATTTCAGTCGACTGATTTGTGGCCAAGGTTAGATATCTAGAATCTTTAGGAGAATTTTCACATATTCTATTCTGTATATGAACAAAGTATGTAACTTTGTTCGTATACAGTAGTCAGATCGGACCAAAGTGATATATTGCTGCGGTGTCTAGGCTGGAGCTGCCATTCCATGCTAGTTTAAATGTGCCCATGTGAACTCTGGTCCGAGTCAGAATAGAGACCAAGAAACTCTTTTAAAACATATCTGGTAAGTAAATTTTCATTTGTTTAAAACAGAATGTTACCAAGCGTGCAAAGTAATATTCAGTAAGTATTGAATGGATTAAATATTTTTTACAGATAGTTCCCTCAGATCAACATGTAAAAATGTGTATTTGTTCATTTTTACACGGACACGTTGGTAGGCACATTTCGCAAACAAATTAAGCTATAAAATAACAAAACTAAAAGCCATACAGAGAAACCCTCGGAGTGGAATCAATCGGAGTTTTTTGTTGTGCAAATAAATAATTGATGGAAATGCATTAGTATTATCTCAAAGATATCACAATATAAAAACGTTTCTTTCAAGTTTGTATTTTGGAATTGTTTGAATTTGCTTTCGTTCTTGGTGTAATAATGTGTGCAACAAGGATTGAGAACAAGTAAAAGCTGTTTTTTTTTTAATCTCATTGAATCAGCATTTATTATTGTAGTTGGACTCCTGCGGCCAAAGCTAAAAAAAATGTCAATTGAAACAGACCTATTCCTGATCTTTGTATACAGACAAAATAACTTGACAAGGGGCTCCACTAAAACAAACGCTTACTTATTGAAATTGTAATGCATGTTTGGGATTTATGTGCGTTATTCAATGCGAGAAAAAAAAGGTTTACGACTGAGACAGAACTTGATATTTTTTTTTTGCTTTTCGATTTCGTATTTGTTTCGTCTTTTGCTTTGGTTATCTGGAAAGTGTTTTAATGAGTCAGTCAGTTAATTGTCATGCGTGGTACACGCTTTGACGATCATGTCTCTCCACTACTTCCTCACCTAAATCACTGTTGACTCTTTCAGTTAAGTGCTATACGGGATACGCGCTTGGGTGATCATGTCTCTTAATTGACTAGGCAATAGGTTATAATTACATTCTGCTGTTGCCAACCAAGGCTATAGAAAGTGTCAACCCATAGTTGGAGGGAGAAGAGACGTATTAATACCTTTCCATACGTTTCTATAAGTGGATGAAACGAATTCGACTCGAATTCGAACTCGGCTCTCCAATTTCTCATTCGGAGCCGATATCAATTACAACACAACGCCCGGGGTTTTAATAAAGGACGAAAACTGTAACACTGAAATCCAAAGGCGCATTTGAATAGCCTTCCAAAAGCTAAGCAAATTAATAAGAAAATGAAAAATGTCTCAGAAACAAAGAGAAATGCTACTGAACTGTTATTTAATATCAATCTGATTATATGGCAGTGAATGCTGGGCCATCACCACAGAGAGAAAGAAGAAACTTGAGGCAAAAAAATATGTTCCTACAGAAGGAGATTGAGAATAAAATAGACCAAAAATGTAAGCAATTTTTTTAAAAAGTATAACGAAAAGAACACTTATATTTAACATAAAGAAAAGAATGTTGAAATTTCACGGGCAATTAAGGAAGAAAAGAATACTTGGATTATGTTCTACTAACACGACAGATTAAAGATAAACCCAAAAAGAAAGCAATTTTTGAGAAAACTGAAACAAAAAGAACACTTATATTCAACATCAAGCAAAGAAAATTGAAATTTCATGGACACATAACGAAAAAAGAATGCTTGGATTATGTTCTACTCACACGACAGATTGAAGGCAAGAGAGACAGAAGAAAAGAAGCATAACCTTTACGTGCTTGATGCCGCAATACGGGAGATGGTAAAAAGACAAAATTTATTAAGAGTTACAAAGAACAGAATATTGTGGAAAGCAATGGTCGCCAACATCTTAAAAGGGCACGGCACATGGAAGAAGATGAAAAAAGATTTCTGTGCTTTATCGGGGAATTTCTCCATTCTATTCTTACTTTTAATTTCGACGTTTTTCCCCAAAAAATATTTTTAATGCTGCCCTTTGTATTGTCATAGAACTTATCAATAATTACGTAAAAACAAGTCCGGGTCAGTAAAACTGACTCGGATTAAACTATTTGTGTGCACTACGCATGATCTAAGCGTCGCTACCCGAAACGTTCACCTCGGATCTGAGTAGTATCTCACTTAGAAAATCTAGTCATGCACTTAAACAGCTTTTTTTCTTATCTAGACTCTCATATAGATGTCTTGCATGGCGTCCAACTTGTTCAGAAAAGTCCAATCTATCTATACCGTTTTATCAGATGAATGATTAAAAAAATGCTTATAGAAAGTAATTCCTTTAGATGTTAAATATGACAAACCTTTATTAGACTGGCGCTAGAAAATCGCAAAAACAAGCTTTTCCCAAATAACATATATTACACCAATTAAAGCCTTTCAACAGCAAAAGAAATAAAAATGTGTATCACATGTAACAGGAAGGGAAAATAATCATATAATCAAGATATTGATTTTCTCAAAGAAAAGGTTAGGAGAAAAAGTTTAATTAATACTAGAAAACCTGTCTTAAGGAGGAAAAGTTACATTTCAAACAAATTGTTTTGAAAATGAATGTTGAGTGTTTCCTATATGAGAACGGCTAATTTCAGTATTACCATTACCATCTGGACCCTCTATTTCAAAAGTTACTGTTGTGGGGGAGTTACCTACTTAATAATGGACTCTTCTTTGCCTTATATTAACCGAGAGTTAATTACTCTCGAGGTCGTGTGCAGGAGTGATAGAGACTCTCGTGAGGACTCTCGTGTGGAGTGAGCAAGGGCTACAGAGACTCTGGTTCCAAGTACGACTTCAGTTCAGCGCAAGCTATTATTACTTTCCTCTTTATATTTCTTTGTATCTCTTTGTATTTGTTTGTATTTCTTCTTGACGTAATATATGTTCTTGAACCTACCACCTCGTTGACTTAATATTTTATGGTCCCGTACCGGGTCCATATCAGTTACACACGTCAAAAGTAAAGTAAATATATATAGAGAGAGAGATTTTTGTAGATGTCCCTGTAAAAATCTTAAGCATTTATGGGACGGTATATTTGTATATAAGGATTTTGATATTCAAACTGCTCCTGGAGACGTGATACTGAAGGTAACACTAATCAACTAAGTGATAAACTTTATATATATATATATATATATTATGCATTCCAACATGACCCATAATATCAATGAAAAACAGCGTACGCCAGAAACCAAAATAAAAATTGCCTTTAATATATATATTATATGTGTATGTGTCTGTGTTGTGTGTGACCGGGTATATATCAGGGTGGAGTACATATATATGTATATGTATGTACAGGTATATATTTATAAGAAGTATGTATATGTGTGCATAAGTATACATGAAAACACCATCTATAATGTGTATAAACGTGTGTGTATGTGTACACACGTATATGAATCGGAATCTATATATGTACATGTGTGTAAAAGTATGCATAAAAATGGTCCTAAGATATGTATACACCTGGTTTGATGGCTATGTATGTACACATGTATACAAGTATAATTATAAAAAGAAATTCTCTACTTTCGTTGAACTGATTTAAAATCCAACAGACACCAAACAGCTCTAATATATCAAACAGGAAGACAAACACACTCTTCAGACTAGCCATGGATGAGATAAGATAATTTTCTTTATGGTCCCACTTATCTTCAGAGATCCGAACGTATTTTCCTGGGCTTTTCTTTTGTTTTGTTCTCACCTCAAGAAGCCAAGAAGAGCACTTTTGTTTCGGACACTATTATACATCTTATACACAAACACACACAACTATATATATATATATATATATATATATATATATATATATATATATTATTTATTCATAAATTATAACATGGATATGTTACAATATCACTACAAAAGTAGCCATTTTGTTTCAACACTTTTGTGTCTTTTCAAGTGAGGTGATGGTTCTTAAAATGTTATAAGTTATGAATAAATAATATTATTATCTCTACTTTTGTATTGAGCACTTTCTTAAAAATAGTGTTTCTTTTGACAAGGAATATTATTCCAACAATACTTGTATATATATATATATATATATATATATATATATGTGTGTGTGTGTGTGTGTGTGTGTGTGTGTGTGTGTGTGTACAGATAAAAATTTAAAAGGAATGTTGAAAAAAATGCGCTTATAAGGTATAGTCAAGAAAAAATGCTCGATACAAAATTCAAAATTGAATATGTAGAACAAAGAAATTTAAGAAAAGGGTAAAATGCCAACCAACCTCGCAACCCAGGTTTCTTATATATATATATATATATATATATATATATATATATATTGTGTGTGTGTTGGTGTGTGTGTCTAAAGACAAAAGAAAACTTATCTCCATCGTCGCCTATGAGAAACAAAGAATACACACTGAGTTTTATATAAGTGAATAATTTAAAAAAACTGTGCTACGTCACTTTTACTAGGAGAAAAAGGTGCTGCTTGTTATAGAGATCTCCAGTGCCAAGAGAATGCTTATTTGGATCTCACTTGAAAAGTAAAAATCTATAGAAACTTGAGAGCAATGTCGCAGCTCATAATGTCTAAGGTGTTGATGTGTATATGATTTGCTTCTCGAAAACCAATTTCGTTCTTTCTTATTTGGTGAGAACGCTGAGAGTGTTAAATAATTATTTGATGTGAAAGAAATATCCGATAATCCGGAACATGAGAGTTGACCCTTCTCACAAATTTCCTCTTTTTCCGGAAATGATTTGAAATCTCTCTCTCTCTCTCTCTCTCTCTCTCTCTCTCTCTCTCTCTGTGTGTGTGTGTGTGGGTAGCTGTGCCTGCTCCCCTCACACCACACGCCTTCTCCCTCTCTGCCTTCTTTCAAGTAAATATATATATATTATTGTAACTGATAACAGTTTATATATATATATATATATATATATATATATATATATATATATACTGATAAGAAATAATAAAATTATATATATGTTATCAGTATATATATGTGTGTGTGTGCGTATGTATGTAATGGAGAGATTGGCAAATTGTGAAGATGGACAGGATAATCCAAAATATATGCATTAAGTTTTCTTCTCTCTCTCTCTCCTTATATATATATATATGTGTGTGTGTGTGTGTGTGTGTGTGTGTGTGTGTGTGTGTGTGTGTGTGTGCGTTTGATTGACTCACCCGTCGTCTGCGTTGAGCCTGGTCAGTACCTAGATGGGGGACCGCTCGGGAACACCGCTTACTGTAAGCAAGTGAAATCTGTTTCGGATTTAAATAACACTGAAAAGGTTGATAAGCCGTGAGAAAAACAAATCAATCAACAACCTTCTGTCGTATGAGAGTCCAGCAACTCAGATCTTAAAAGCGAACAGCCATACGTTTTGATTATAGTGGTGAAGACTTGTGCATATTCAACCACACTTTTCGAAAGAACTGAATACAGGGAATTGATGTACAGTGTCTTTAAAAGACCCTCGTCGGGTTTTTAATTTAGAGTTCAGAGTTGTTTTTTCTTAGACAGGTTGGCATTATTTAACCCGTAGTAAGGGGAGACAAAGAGAAATATTCATGCCTTTCCTAAGGGTATTTGGGCATAGGTGAAAGTAACGATTGGAATTCATTCTCTGCTCTCTGATTTCTAACCACCATATATTTATATATTTCGTTAAGGAATAACTATCAATTGTATACAAACACTTTCAACATCAATGGTTAAAATGGCATTGAACCTTTGAGATTGGCGCCACAGAATCACAAAGAAATAATTGTATCAAATAACAGAAATCACATCATTTCAATAACCACAAAAGCCACTAATGCTAAAATGAATATCACTTATATCCGGAAGAGAAAATAATTATATAATCAAGATGTTGACATTCCTCGGCACTTCAAATCAAAGGAAGGAAACCAACATCATTACTGGAAAGAGCGATAACAGCCGCTGGACTGTGAAACCCATTTTTCTAGGAAATTGTTTCAAGAGAAATTTCAACAGAAAGCAATACTGGCTGCTCGGTCAATGAATAGCTAATATATATATATATATATATATATATATGTGTGTGTGTGTGTGTGTGTGTGTGTGTGTGTGTGTGTGTGTGTGTGTTAAAGAACAGAAAACACAGTGTGTTAAAGAACAGAAAACACACCACTTACTTGCTACCCAGGTTTTGACTACGTAGGCCTCTACAGGCATGCAGTCACTATTCGAACTACCATCTGCTGGTCCAACCAGCCACTATTTGACTTATATATATATATATATATATATATATATATATATATATATATATATATATATATATACGATTAAGGCATTATTTCGCGCGTTGTCTAACTGTAAATCTTCGTTGGTCGTGTGGCCTAAGACACCTGAAGTCAACTGACTTGGTTTTTTTGGTTTTTTTGTTGTTTTTTTTAGGAGATGGGTAGAAATCAAGTTGACTTACCTTAGCATCATGGCATTCCTGTAATTCTGGCAGAAAAATCAATGATCAAATTGGTTCCATTTTTATCAGGAAGTAAAATACACACCCAGAAATTTATCCAATGGCATGCCAGTAAATGTACTGGCCAACACTGATAGTGAACTGGCCTTTGCACTATTCAATAGTCGGTCAGGATCAAAGTGTAGTATCTCTTCTCAGATACTCACTTCCTGCCCGCCGGACTGGTTTGAAAGCAATGACCAGCTTTGTACCCAGTTACCACGTAAGCGGAGGATGGGTAATTATTGATCAATAGCCTGCATTTGTCTAACTGTAATTCTTCGTGGTCGTTGCATTTAAATATTTGAAGGTCAAAGTTGGCTGGAAAGAAGAGTGAATTGATGGAACCTTGCGGCCAATCTAGTACTACAACTTGTGAAGTACTTAAACTTGTGAAGTCTAGATACTATAGTGAAGACAATTACAAAGAAAGTATTATAGAAAAGGCATGCGGAAGCTTCGTTACGACAGTGGGAAACTTACTGAAGCCGAGACTCCAGGTCAGGAACCAATAATATTGCTGATTCTTCTTTATCTCATATCAAGAATCCTTAAATGTGCAGCAAGAGCACTGGACCAAATGTGGCAGCTATATTCAATGTATGGACGAATGATAAAATTTAAGTATACAAGATAGATTCTGAAATTAAAAATTGCTAGAACACAATAACCCACTTTCTTAGCAATATATCTAATAACGGATTGAATTGAGTCTTTACACCTAATATTAGTCGAGAATGTTAGATCAAGAAGGTGAAACTCGTCACCCTATGGGAGGTTAGGAATCAGCCATGCTTATGAGAGGCAGTTAGGTGTCTTTCTTTAAGAGAAGTTTCATTTTGGAGGTGTTAAAATTAACAAGCCATTTCTTGCGCCAGTTAACAACAAACTGCGGGTAAATGGTTATGTCATTGAGATTGAGTCTTGTTTAACGGCATATCAAACTCTGTGAGTTATTTAATGCCAAAAAGCTAGGGTTTTAAGATATATATTTTTTAATGTTCAGTTATAGTGAAAAAGTTGATTTAGTCATATTTTGATGAAAAAAAATTATTATTTTAGAAAACTGAAGATGTCTTCTAGTTTTGTATTCAAAAATGTATTGGTGGTAATAATTCTTTTTGTTTTAAGAATGTGTTATGGCAATATTTTTTCTTTTAAAAATGTATTATTGATAATATTTTTTCTTCAAAAATGTATATTTTTCTATAAAAGTATTTTTATAAAAGTCTGTCTATTTTTATATTTTCATAGTGTTTTGATTACAGTTTAGGGGATAACTATTTGCCCATAGCTGGGAACCCTAACAAGTGCTACTACTCCGTGTCAGGGTGAACCTGGGAACAACAGCAATTAAAAGATGGCTCCATGCTCCTCACAATCTCCCGATCATAGGCTTTGCTACTGAATGCAGTTTACCGTCATACCTAGGAACTAAATGGTTATCTCATCAGCATAGGTACTGTTATATATCACTTTCTCGGGTATATATTTCTTCTGGGAAATACCTCTGTTTGGGTTCATGTTATCTGGATCAGTTAATGACGACTGGACTAATACTGCAGTCACCACAATGTCGAATGATGATGGAAATTAAACTTCATAAATTCGGCGGCTTTCACTGCGACCGCGACGGCAATTATTCTAAAATTTCTTGAACGACGCATGAAACTATCAATTCAAATCATAAATCCTTTTTGTTGGGGACCACTCAACCCGACTTCATCACAAAAATCAGTTTCGCATAATCATTTCATCATCATCTTCTTCATCTTCTTTGTCTTTTCGTCGTCGCCGTCAGCAACACCAAATATAATCTGCAACAAACGCCTCTGTCGAAAAACAATGGACCGGACTCATATGTAAATAAAATATAAAATATATTTTATTCTTATTTTTCATACAAAGACATCTTTGGTGACATGCAATGGAGTAAGAGGTTCTTTTGGTCAGAGTTGTCGGCACTTCCCCATACATCGGAGAAATCCCGATTTTAGAACATCCGTCTACTTCGACGGATGAACTCAGATTCCTCTAAATCAAAATTAAAATTACTACTCAAAATTTTAACTGTCGGCTTCACGTCACTTCCACACCATTGGCAGCTATCTTCCGGTACAAATTCATCTAGAACAGTAGTTGGAATTTAACCTCTTTAGACAAAATAGATGTTCAAATCCGAAAATGTTTTCCTTTTTCCGCATCGACTGACCTTTTTCAACAAAATATATTTCATTCAAATTTTAAAATATGTCACCATACGCAAATCATTGCGAAAAAATGTCATGCTACTCAAAAATATCGTCTAGCAAATATTTGACAATATCGTCTAACGAATATTTACAATACCAAGTTGAGAACATGTCAGTATAAAGTTATTGATGAAAAGAGACTAGGTTCAAGGATAGAACCGTGGTGGACACCTGCACTAGTACGAAAAGATCTAAAAGTGTTGCCATTGAGGACAATTTTCATTTTATAATTAGATAAGAAAGACTGAATCATTTAAAAAAAACTCGTCCGTAAATACCATAGCCTTGTGGAGAAGGCCGGTATGCCAAACCCTGTCAAATGGTTTCAAGATACCCAAACCAACAGCATTAACTCTTTCACTAACATACGCGGCATCCGCACCAACTTCCCCAGCGTAGATTCTTTCCTCCATAATAACTCACCTGATATATTAGCCCTATGTGAAACTAATCTTAACCCTTCTATCCCCTCATCTGTGTTCTACGTTCCTGGCTACCTTCCCCTCTTCAGGAAGGACTCCAATGTTCATATGCATGGGCTTGGTGTCTATGTCAGCGAACACCTTCCCTTAGCTAGGGTGTCATCTTTTGAATCCCCAGATCATTCTTTCATGTGCTTCCGCCTCTCACTTCTCAGCTCGATTAGCTATCTCTTCTTTCTCTACCGCTCTCCTTCCTCCCCTGACTGTTCGTTACTTGACATCATTTCTGACAATATCGACAAAGCCATTTCTTCCCATCCCTCTGCCCATGTATTCGTGTTTGGTGACTTTAACGCCCACCACACCAAGTGGGCTGGAGAACGCTGTCACCGACCCTGCTGGTGTCCACACCATGAACTTTTCAATCACCCAATCCCTTACGCAAGTAGTGGACTTCCCTACGCGTTTCTCCGACAACCCTAACGGAAGGGACTAACTTCTAGACCTCTGCTTCACTTCCATCCCAGACTCTTGCACTACCAGACAACTCTGCCCACTCGGAAACTCTGACCACACTGTAGTGTCCGTCAATATTTCACTCCACTCCCGCCCGACCCATGAAACCCAGACAAGTAGAATATCCTACTGCTATCAAAGAGCAGACTGGGATTCGTTCGGAGACTTCCTCTGTGACATCCCTTGGAACAACGTTTTTAGTCTTCCCATCGAAGAATGTGCATCCGAGGTCTCCTCCTGAGTTAAGGCTGGCATCGATGCCTTCATCCCTGCTAGGAAATTCCAGCTTAAATCTCATTCGTCTCCATGGTTCTCACCGGCTTGCTCGGCTGCCATTGCCCACCGGAATCATTTCTTCCGAATCTATCGTAACTACACGTCGGAACCAAAACAGGCGCCTTTTCACTTCAGCTCGTAATAAGTGTAAAAAGATACTTAACGAAGCTAAGATGTTGTTTGCTGCCAGAATGAAGCAACGCATAGCATGCTCTAAATTCGGCTCTAAAGACTACTGGCGACTCTGTAAAAGAGTACTTAACAAGAGCAAGTCCACAATACCCCCGCTAATCAACAAATTTGAGGTCCTCACCTCCCCGGCAGATAAGGCTGAATGCTTTGCCCGCAGATTCTCGAACAATTCGAGTCTGGACTCATCTGGAGTTTTTACACCCGACTTCTCACCTAGAACCGAGGCACAACTGAATGATGTCCACATTGCACCTTCGCTTGTCTCTAAGATAATCTTAAAACTTGACCCTCACAAAGCGAGCGGTGGTGACGGAATCCCAACCATAGTCTTAGAGAAATGTGCCCCTGAACTCTCCTCTGTCCTTTCTAAGCTCTACAACCTCTGCCTATTTGCTTCCTGCTTTCCTGCCTGTTGGAAATCTTCCTCTGTAGTTCCTTTATTTAAAAACACTGGAGAACCCTCTGACCCTGCAAATTACCGCCCTATCAGCCTTCTTCCGATCTTTGGCAAAGTGTTCGAAGCCATTATCAACGCCGAGGTGGTTCAGCATCTCACAGCACACAGGCTCCTCTCGGACAAGCAATATGGTTTCCGCTTCACCAGGTCTACTGCTGATATGCTAACGACCATCACCGAGTACATATACCAGGCACTCGACAAGGAATGGCGAAGCCAGAACCGTTGCATTAGATATATCTAAGGCGTTCGACAGAGTTTGGCAAGCTGGCCTTCTATGTAAATTGCGGAGCTATGGTATAACTGGACATTTGTTTGAACTAATCCAGTCATTCCTCTCTAACCGCACAATGAAGGTGGTATTAAACGGACATGCCTCTCAGAACTACCATACAAACGCAGGTGTCCCCCAAGGCTCCATCTTAGGTCCTACACTCTTCCTGATATACATTAATGATCTCCCTGATTCCATAAGAGCCCAAATAGGTTTGTACGCCGATGACACCACAGTTTATTCTCGCCTCCTACAAAAATCTGGTGTAGGCGTCAAAGCTAACCTCGCAGCCGAGATTGAAAAAGACCTCCAATCCATATTGGACTGGGGTAAGAAATGGTTAGTAAATTTTAATGCTTCTAAAACGAAGCTACTCTCAATTAACCATCATCGACAATCTCACCTACCTCCCATTAGCATGGACCAGGCTTGCCTCCCAGAGAGTAAAACACTGCGCCTCCTTGGTCTCACACTTTCAGCGGACCTCAAATGGAATGACTATATCGAATCCATTGCTAAATCCGCTGCTATGAAAGTCGGTTCTCTGTGTAGGGCCCGGAAGGTTTTTTCCGTCTGAATCTATCCTGCACATTTATAAATCTACCATCCGCCCGTGCATTGAATACTGCTGCCATATCTGGTCGGGTGCCCCTGCTGTTCTCCTCGGGCTTCTCGATAAGGTTCAGAGGAGGGTCTGTAATATGATTGATACTGACTTGGCAGACCGCCTGCAGTCTCTCTCCCACCGGCGCGACGTGGCTTCCCTGTGTCTCTTCTATAAATACTTTCACGGCTTCTGCTCCGATGAACTTAGATCACTAGTGCCCCCTAAATACGTATTTGAACGAGATACTAGATTAGCAACTAGATCCCACCCTTTTACAGTGAAACCGATAAAATGCAGCCGTAACTTCTACTTCCAACAGTTTCTTTCCTCGCACTTCCCGACTGTGGAATTCTCTTCCAAACGATTGCTTCCCCGACGGCTACAATCTCCAGGAGTTTAAATGTAAGGTCAATAGACACCTCCTAACACACTAACCTGCTCCCATTCTATCAAACACTCTTCCCATCTGCCCAACCCTCATCCTCGATATCCTTACTCATCTGTCACCTTCCTCCTGACATTCCCTATGTCTAACCACTCCTTCTCTTTACCTTCCCCTATGTAGCCCCATGCGCAATAGTGGCAGTGGAATGCCTTGCTTGGGGTGAGATGATTAAAAAAAAAAAACTAGCTTCACTAGTCTAATCTAAAGCTTAATAAACTCTTCACAACAGTAATTGTTAGTACATCAGCAGTTGATCTGAAGAAACGAAAGCCATATATCTTGTTTGGAAAAAGTGCACTGCAATGTGAGATGCTTAAGCCATTTACAGAAAAGTTCGCTTTAGATTTGCTTGACTACAGCCTACTACACTGCAATGAGGTTGACAGGCATCAGTCTCAATTATCTAAAGACCGGCTCTATCGTTTACTACTACATCTGCAGAACATTCTTTAGTCAATGTTTCATAAAAGCTTTTTTTTATTATTTTCATGAGAAAGTCTGTGATCCATTGCTTCCTGATCTTTAATTAAACTTTCGCTTGAATCTATCTTAGTCAATTCATCTCCGTACACGGATGTGCGTTGTGGTGCAGTGGATATCGGCTCGTAACGAGAAATCGGGAAGCCGAGTTCGAATTCCAGTCGAATTCCTTGCATTCACTTACGCGCAAATACCCTTGGGAAAGGTATTAATCCGTCTCTTCCCTCCAGTTATGGGTTAAATAATAGAACAGATTGGGTTCTGTAGCCTTGGTCGGCAACCAGTCTACCGCAGAAAGCAATGGCAACCTACTGCGGGATAATCTTCTGCCCAGTCAGTCATGTCTCTTTCGAGACGTGATCGCCTAAAGAGTGTATCACGTATGGCACTTAACTGACTGACTGAATATAATAGTTGGAATCATGATTAAGGCTTCTACTGGTTATAAAGTGGGGGATCAGTTTTCTATTGTTATGAAGTAATAAACTGATTCTCCACTAATTACTATGTAATAATATAATACACCTCTTCTCCCTCTAGCTATGAGTCAAATAATAGAACAAATTGGGTTCTATAGCCTTGGCTGGCAACCAGTCTACTGCAGAAAGCAATGGCAAACTACTGCGGGATAATCTTCTGCCCAGTCAGTCATGTCTCTTTCGAGACGTGATCGCCTAAAGAGTGTATCACGTATGGCACTTAACTGACTGACTGAATATAATAGTTGGAATCATGATTAAGGCTTCTACTGGTTATAAAGTGGGGGATCAGTTTTCTATTGTTATGAAGTAATAAACTGATTCTCCACTAATTACTATGTAATAATATAATACACCTCTTCTCCCTCTAGCTATGAGTCAAATAATAGAACAAATTGGGTTCTATAGCCTTGGCTGGCAACCAGTCTACTGCAGAAAGCAATGGCAAACTACTGCGGGATAATCTTCTGCCCAGTCAGTCATGTCTCTTTCGAGACATGATCGCCCAAGTGTGTATCATGTATGGCACTTAACTGACTGACACGGCTGACTACACAAACGTTTCTGTCTTCTCTTTCGGAAGTTACCTTTTCAAACTTCAATTTACAATATATTTCTTAACTAGCAGCATAGCCCGGCGTTGCTCGGGTGTAATGAAAGCTTTAAAACTAATCCATGGTTCTGGCGCTCAGATACATTGGACGTTGGCACGAAAGACTAAAAAGCAATAGTTGTTTCTAGTTAAAGCGAAACCGTAGACTGAAAGAAAAATGAATGGATGTAAGTCAAATTTTGATTTCCTGGTATCGATATCAAATAAGTTTTTTTTCGTCGTAAACTGAATTTTGAAGGCTAAATAATTCCCCTGAGTAAATAGTATCATGGCTGAGACTAAGAACTACAATTATACCGACTTAGAACCAAACCCGAAGCAAAAACTAAAATAAAAGTGCTGAAAAGCATACAGACATGCAGGCAGATAAACAGACACACACACAAACATCTTGTCTTTTATATATATATATTATCGATTTTTTGCACTATTGTAAGAACTGAAGCCTTGAAACTTCTGAATATCGTTTCTTGTGTCTTTTTTTCTATGAGTGTATCAAATTTGATTAGAATCGGACCATTCCTTCTATAACCCGATTTTTTCTATTATCGATTTTCGATATTTATTGGGGGTACCTCGACACAAAACCTAACTAAGAACACTCGCAGACGCTTATAGTACAACTGTGTAAATTTTCAAGAAAATCGGTTCAGCCGTTTCGGAGTCTATAGGTAACGGACACACACACACACACAGACACACACACACACACAGACAAAATTCCATTTATAAATAAGTTTAGATTTAGATAATAATAAAAAAAAATGTGTTAAATGGAATTGTTTGCAAGCTGAAGAAATTCTTTTTTAGGGTGGGGTGGGCGCGCTGGGCCTTTTCTTTTAAGTGACTTTCATTCATCCTTTTGTCTGTTTCTCGCCTTCAAAAGAAAACTTGTCGCTGACGCCCGAAGCTTTAACAATATGTCTATTTCCTCATTGTCTATTTGTTTGCATTTCCAGCTCTTTCGAGCATTTAATCGAGTGTGCAAGCGAATGGCTCTTGATTCAAAGGAAGTAAAAAAGTTTACTCTGAAGTCTCAATTTCCGTTGAAGTATTTTTTTTTTTTTTTTTGCATGGGAGTTCCTTGGACTTTTTCCCCCCTTTAGGGAGTAGATTCTTATTGGATGGACATCGGTATTTTTACCTGGCATACGCATATATATGTAAGTATCTGCTTGTGTGAGTGTGCACACGCGCATGTTTGTAGAGCCGTTTCAAGCATCCAGCTGTATACAAGATGGTAAAGAGTTTATTTTTGGCTATGAATATTCTTCAATGTGTTAAATTCTCACACTCACTCCATTGTCTTTTTTTCTTTTTAGATATATTTTTGCATCTTTTGCCTTCGCAATGTGTTTCTACGTCTTCATGAATCTGTATCCATTGGGAGTGTGTTCATTTTCCTGTTTCTGCTATACGTGTGTGTGTGTGTGTGTGTGTGTGTGTGTGTGCGTGTAAAAGAAAAAGAATGCAAATACATTTGTCAGTACACACCGTTCTTTTGCCTCCCTTCCTATATGCGTGTGTGCATGCGCACGCACTCGTTCTTGTTGAATGTTTTGAATGAACGGGTCATTTGCAAAATGTCAATGTGAATCTGACGAGTAAAAAAACTGATAAATGCTTTATTTATCCAAGCTTTTAGTCTTTCTCCTATGCTTCTTTTTCTTTCCTTCTTGTCGTTTCCCGGGTTTAACTTCAAATCGAATAGAAGCGCGCATTCCAAAAGGACTTTCAAACGACACACAATTCTTTCCAATTCTTCTCTTTTTTGCTCAGCCTCGCTTTCAATTTATTTCCTCTTTCTTTCTTTTTTTCTCTCGCTTTTTTTTATCTTTCACTTTTTTTTATTAACAAAAAGGACGCGCGTTTCCCTTTCGATTTGAATCATTTTTGTTTTTTCGAAAACTTCGATTTTTCCATGTCTCTCCAGATTGATTTCACCCTTGGGTTTGGGATTCTTTTTTTTTTTTCTTTTTTACTCTTTTTTTTTTTTTTTTTTTTGCAATATTTTAGAGGCCGCATTTGTTTATTCCCATATAAATTTCGTCAAAGGAAAATATATGTGTATTTATTCTTCTATATAAAATAAAAACATGTTCTGTTTTTGTTTTGTTTTTTAAACAACAATTTGCTTATTTACTCATTTCTGGAGACCAGATTCCTTTCGCAATATTTTTATAGGGAAAGAAAGAAGTGATTTAGGATGACAGGTGTGTGTGTGTGTGTGTGTGTGTGTGTGTGTGTGTGTGTGTGTGTGTGTGTGTGCGCGCGCGAGATAGAGAAAGTGAGAGTGAGCGCACACACATACACAAGCGAGAAAAGCAGAAATTGGCACAAAAAGCTTTGCTTCTGTACCTCATATGCCTCCGAATATATATATATATATATATATCAAGCCATAAGTGTGAATGCGAATTCACATTGTCTTTGTTTGCAGGTGCGTGCGTGCGTGCGTGCTTCCTTCCGTCTTTCTCGAAGTACACGTGATCGCTCGAGTCTGGCGGAGGGATTTTACAGGCTTACAGGTTTGTTCTCGATGGGACTACTGTGTTTGTACTTGCGTTTTCACATCTGTGCATGTGCGACTCTTCACCATAGAACTAAATTTAACAAGCTCGCTGACTATTACTGCTGTAATGGGTTCGCTATCCACCAGGTGCTCCACACTTTTGCTCTGACCCTAAGCAAAGATTTTACCAATAAGCAACTATATTTACGACGGTATTAACCGCACGTGTGTGTGTTGTTAATACCGAAATTTCTTTTAAATAATGTAAATAATTCCACCTGCTTACAAGAGTCAGTTCAGCCCGAGAATGAAGCACTGATGTCATATCTGGGATGGTGCTGCCCAGCATTGACAGAGTTTATGCGGCTTTGTGGGTGATGAATTGTTTTCCCTCCTGAAGCCCTTTATTCCACAGACGTAACATTGCTAGCTTTCCATTACTCTATCGCTATTATTAAAGCAAATATTGTAACGAATGACATTCCTAAGACGCAACAGCTCAGAATTTCACAGCTAGGACCGACCATGACCTGTTCACGGTTCCAAATCATCATCATTCTTTTTGTATTCCTTTGATAAGGTCTGAATTTCACTCAAACAGCTTCTTTCCCAGAACTATTACTTTGTGGATCAGACTCCCGAGAGAATGCTTTCTTGGTACAGCAATATTAATATCTTCATGTCCAGAATCAATCGACATGAATTCTACATATCCTTATATGTACGTCTTAATTCTTTCTTTCTTAGGCAGTAACCCTCTATCTTGAGTGGTCCTATAGGTTTTCATATGTTTATTTATTACTGCAATTATTTATTGTAAAATTAAAGTAATTTTGTAAACTTACAAGAAAAATTAAAACAAGAAACGACGATATAGTATACCAAAAGCTTGAATCAACATTCAAACGATTTGACTAAAATAAAAATTAAAAACCTGTTTTTTGCTTTTTCCCTGACGATGGTTAAAGATAGAAACTGAAACCTCTAATTTGGCAATGCGAGTTACCAATTTTTAATACAATTCACTTTTATTTAATATAAAAATAAAGCTTATTGATAAAATGTTCATTCTCTTTTCCGTGTGTCGAACATTTACTGAAATTTTTAAAAAATATTGTTCAATATAAAGATATTCAATATTTTACAATATATGAAAAATAAAAAAATAATAATCGGAAATAAAAATAGCAATATATAAAATAAAATAAAATAAAAATAATAAAAAATAATGATCATAGAGAATTTTTAAATATTTTCAATATAGTCAATAAAAATATTGTTCAATATAAAAATATTGTTCAATATAAAAATAAAGTTGATTTGATTAAAATAAAAATGAAAAACCAGTTCTTGCTCTTTCCCTGACAATGGTTAAAGAATTTCCTGACTATGGTTAAAGATAGAAACTGAAACTTTCAAATAGGCAATACGAATTACAAATTCTAAATACAATTTATTTTTGTTCAATATAAAAATCAAGTTTATTGATATAATTTTTCATTCTCTTTTCAGCATGTTGAACATTTAGTGAAATTGAAAAAAATCAATAAAAAAAAGCAAATAACAATTGATAATTACAATTCAATCTTTCCAATATTGATTAGCAGATAGCATTTTTCTTCGCCGAATGTCTTACCCCCTCTCTCTCTCTCTCTCTCTCTCTCTCTCTCTCTCTTACACACACACGCACACGCACGCACACACTCCTTTCATACACATGTAGGCATGTGTATTTATTGAATTTTTATCAAAAATGTAAAAAGTTAAAGAAATTAGAGTAAAAACTGAAAATTCGATTTATTTCACATTGGTTGAAAATCATTTCAATTACTTAACGCAACCATGTGAAAATATTACCATCAAATACTGTTATAGATTTTATATATCACTTTCAGAATTAAAAACCAATGACATGATAAAGATGATTATGGTTAATAGATTATACGAGGGTAAATCATAAAGTATAGGCAATTTTAAAATTACGCAGTAAAACCATTAAGGAGAAGCTGACGCGCAATAGCACGCCTGCGCATGTGATAACGGGTAACTAGACACGCGCAGCATTCCATCGTTTAGTCGAGTAGCAGAGAGCAATGAGGTTAGACGTATGGACGCTCTATTCAGCAATTGCAACAGCAAGGACATCTAGCCGTAGTGTGCTTTCTATGAGTAGAGAGAGACAAATTTTTAGAAAACCATCGCCGGGTGTTGGCGCAGTATTGGTTACGTACCACGAATCAGTGACAGGCGTATGATTGGTTAGAACGCTTTAGGGCGGAGGAGAACAAGTGTAACGGACATAAGCCGGTCAAATCGACCGTCGACACCATCCACGGAAGAACAAGTCCAGATAGTGGAAGCCTTAATCAAGAAAGAACGACGAATAGCCACAGTCGTGGGCATCGGTTATCGATCTGCACAAGCCATAGTGCACCGTCCAATTTGTGTGCGCTGGGCGCACAAAGACGCAAACAGAGCGGATGTGGCTTCGTGAAAAACCGAAAAGCTTCTCTTCGGAAGAAATGAAGAAATTCGTCGAACGATGCCAGAAGTGCATTACCTTGTAAGGGAGAAGGACTATGCCAAAAAGAAACATATGCATTTGTTCTGCATCAATGGAAATATAGGTAATGTTTAAATTGCCTTTAAGTTTTGATTTACTCTCGTATAATGATACACATCGTCAGATTAATATTGAATTTGTCTAAATGTTGATTCTCTTTTGATAAGTTCATTAAAATGCTGGATTCAAAAAATAACCCTGTACTATCTAGAAGTTTTTCTTCGTCTTCATCTTTTTCTTCTTTTTATTATTATTATTAGTAGTAGTAGTAGTAGTAGTAGTAGTAGTAGTAGTTACATAGGAGAAATGCAGAACTATTCGCAATTATCTGAAAATATTTCGTTATAAACAAAAAATAAGTACTGAATTACGAAGTAGTATCGAATCTGTTATATACAATGATGTTAACTCTGTACAAGGCTCATGAACCACTCGAGGTCAATCGATACAGAAGAACATCATCCCAAACAAAGTGATAATGTCACAATGACTTAAGCAGCCACCAGAAATGAAAGAGAAGGAAACTTAATCCTAAACAGGTAAAAAGTGATAAACATCTACACCTGTTCAAAAATCTGAGAAACAATATGAACTGGACGATGCGCAAACCTGTATAGTCTTATTGATGAAAAAATGTGAATAAAAATTCAGAGTTTTAGGTCGAGACGTTAGAAGAAAAGCGTTGAAGTTGACTTTAGAAGGAACCAGAAACTCAATCCTAAACACAAAAACAAGTGAAAAATTACTACTTCGGTTCAAAAACAGGAAATAAATGTCAACCGAATGATAGACAAACCTATCTACTCCTATTGAAGAGTAAATGTAACCGTGAATACTTGACAATCACCTCATTACGAAAACATGTGAAAGAACAAACGTGGTTCAACCGACGAATGCTTAGAATATCCCGGACTTAACAAGCAATGAGAATTTTTAAGCAAGATGTTTTTGCTATAAAAAGCTGACGTGGATAGTGTGGTGCTGTTCAAGTATTCTCTGTTGGAGAATGAAAGATTGTGGTGTTTTTTTTTTTCTTTTCTTAAATTTTCCCTCAGTGGCACCGATGTAGTACATTATGTTGCTGTTTGCACTTACCTTGGCTTTATATACTATGTTTGTTTGCTGGCAATTTCTCTGGAGTGGACATTCATTCATTCAATCCTATAAATTATTCTCTAGTTCAAACTACCACCATAATAATTGCATTTATTGTTATTATCATTACACCACCATTACTAATCACTACTACAGCTTTACAATAACTATTTGCAACCACGACTGTTATTATCATCAAATATTACTATCACCGTATTAGTCCGCAATCATCATTAACGCAAATTACTGCTCTCTGCCGTAGTCAAATTAATACCACCACACATAAAAAATAACAAGCATTACAAATTAGAATTTCTACCAATTAAATATGCGCAACCACAAAAATGTGTGTCTGTGTGTGTCTTTGCGCATGTCAATAGGTGTACAAATGTGTATATATGTTTGCGTCTGTAATGATGACAAATTTTCCTCCCACTTCCACAAAAATACACCAATGTACGCAGCCCTACATATAGCCAATTTTTAAAAAATGAATCAGTTTGTCTGACGAACGCAAGAGCGTGAAACCCAGGCTTACAAACTCACACCTATATATATATATATATATATATATATATATATATATATATATATATATACTAACAAAATAGCAAGATCGCCAAGACCGACCGCGGTTTCGCACAACGGCTCGTCAGGGCCCTGACGAGCCGTTGTGCGAAACCTGTCGGTCTTGGCGATCTTGCTATTTTGTTAGTGTGTTTGCTCTGCGTTACTGCCTTCTAGTTAAATACTTTTCGGTTGTGTGTATCGAGCACTTTTCTTTTCTGGTTGTTTGTTCCGTTAGAGGGTTTTTTTCTTTTTACTGGGAGGAACCGTATGTATTGTCGGTCCCACGCAGTTTTCTTTTTTTTCCCCCTCTTTGCCCAAAGCTTTATAGCCGAGGGCAATAACGGATTTAGATTCTGCTGGTCATTCATAGTCTTAGAAAGTCCCTTCTATAAAATTTTGAGATTAGAATACACGCAGAGTCGGTTTAATAATTATTATTATTATTATTATTATTATTATTATTATTATTATTATTAATATATATATATATATATATATATATATAATTAAATTTGTTTTCTTTTATTTAAAATTAATATAGTTTACATTGCGGCTTTACCTCGACATCAGGCAATGTTAGTTTATATATATATATATATATATATATATATATATATATATATATAATTGGAGCACTCTGGCTATTGGGCGTGTTTATACGCGCAAAAAGTCTGCCTTCTTCTACTGGACGCTCGTGGCCTAGGGGTAGAATCGCCGACTGACGCCAATTCGGCCGGGTTTCAATCGCTGGGTTAGAAAGCGACCGGAGTCTAAGCCGTACTGATGAGCTGTAATACAGCGAAGCAGATCTGTCTACGGATGACTATATATATATATATATATATATATATATATATATTCAAACATGTTTCATTAAATAATATGGATATATTATTGTTATGTTGCCTTATCTACATTGGAATTAATTCTTCCTCCTTCATAGTTGGTGTGGCCTGTTAGGGCCAGAAAGAAAGACACGAAAAGAAGGTAAGTTGAACCAGTTTACTGGAATAACAGAACATATATACAAAATAAGAGTGTTGTTAGTCAGCAGATAGAAGTATCCGCTCGAACTATCAAGTTACACTGCGTCTCGACTGCCTTCTCTTTATTTATTGTATATAATACAGTTGTGGCACAAGGCCGATTTGGTGGGGGTAAAAACTCAGGTTGGTCTTCAGTACCTATTCTATACCTAGCTAATTCCGACTCACGACCCAAACATACTTTACAATTTTGTCATCCACCACAAGAACGTGTCCAGCAACATTCAATCCTTTATACACCAAAATACCTCAAACGTACCGGGGACCTAAAAAAAAAACAAATATGCATAAAAAATTTTATTGTGAACAATAGATACAAAAATATATTTTAAAATATATCATGAAATGATATGCGGGGAGACATGACATAAATCCCAAAAACAAAAACTTTTAAAACAAAAAACACAAACAGAAATCATGATGTTATTTGGGCCAAACCAACCCACAAAACAAAGAGGCCGCTGTATTCTGTCCATAGGACAAAATCAAGAGGCACTCTTTCTACAGGGAGTGGAGAGGAGAAAATAAAATGAACGGGAAGAATATAATCCTGACCCAGACGAGATAAAACGGGACAAAAAATAAAAACTGGAGAAATTGGGAATCTCAACCTGGATCATAACAAAAGACAATGCCGGGGACAGGCTAGAAATTACATTCATTCCCATTAACTAGGTACACAAAAAGGAACTACCTTACCTATGGTAGGGTTCCAAAGGAATCCACCCAGATGTGACTAGTAGATCTAAAAGAGAAAATGAAGGCTAGCCCCGTTCATGCGAACCAGGCTCGCCACATTTACCCACCTTTCGCTAAAGCCTGTCGGGGTCAACCGTTTCCAATCAGATCCAATGTTGATTTTGAGCTGATGCTCAAAATATCGGATCAAATCCTGATGTGAAAGTCGGCCACTCCGCAAGACTTCCTCCAGTCGCGTCGTCCATATCACCATTCGAGCCGTGGCCTGCAGCGATAGAAACACCATTCGCTTCACTCCCGAAAACGGGGGCGGCATATTGTCACAGGCGTATGCACGATCAATGAGCATGAGCTCACGCGGCGCGATACGAGCAGTCAACTCGCCGACACGGTCCCATGGAGGGCGAACCCGCGAACAATGGTAGAAGGCGTGCGCAGACGTCGCCTTTAAACCAAGGTTACAGCGTTCACAATCTGGCAAATCCGCCATGCCCCATATGAAAGCAGCGTCATTGAGAGACAACCAATTCCGAGCCAATAGCCAGGTAAGTGAAAACTCCAGGTAAATGAGTTGCTGAGATAATCGGCACCTGGCGCCCAAGAGCACTTCGCGTAGTATAGCCTTCGCGATACCCGCCACTAATCCCTGATAGAAGACTTTCCTAGGCCGAGAAAGGTCACTGGACCGAGGAATGGCCCTCAAGACCGCCAGACATTCGAGGCATACGGCACCGCCTCGAGACCGGGGGAGTGATAGCAAGACTAGGGAAAACGTCCCTCACTATCCCCGTTAGCAACGAGTCTTCCAATAACGCATGTCTGAGGAAAACCATTCTTCAAGCGAGCTTGTGACTCGCCAAGTGCGGCATTCCAAGACACCCATGAGACGGACGTTGGAAAACAGACAAGTTTGTCGACGTGATATTTACCTCCTGTCCACAGAAGGGAGAATAGTAAACGCTCGATCGCTTTTTCACGCCGTTCACAAAGTGGAAGCATAGACAGCCGGTAAAGGATAATGGGAAAGACGTATGTAACACACGCCTCAGCCAAACCCTTTAAGGACAAATTCCTTCAACGCCAAATCTAGATCGACGCGCCGACCTTTGCCTGTACTTCAGACCAATTTTTCTCCAATTGGAAGTCGGGCCTAAACCACACTCCAAGAATGCAAACTGGGCTGTCCGTCCAATCGAAGGGCCCCGGGAGGGTAGCACCCTTCCAGACACCTAAGCGCAAGCCGGAAGATTTGTCGCAGTTCGTCTGTCACCTGTTCGTACCGTTCAAGCGCCTTCTGTACCACCTCGATGTCACTCCGGGAGGACACGAAAGTAGTGACGTCATCGGCGTACGCGGAAACCCTGGCTCGAGCTCCACCAGGGACAGCGATTCCACGAAGAGCCGGACTGTACGTCCTGTCCCTTAGCGAAGGAGAGCCGGCGAAGGAGAGGTTCCAACTCCAAAGCATAAAATAAGGACAATAATGGACAACCCTGTCGGACCAACCTAGACAGCGCAAAAGTGCTCGACAACTTTCCGTTCAGCCGTGGGAGATAGATACAGGAGACTAATCCAGCGGCAGAAGTCGGGTGCGAATCCAGCGGCCTGCAGGACAGCCGCCAGGTAGCCATAGTCAACCCTATCAAATGCCTTGAACTGATCTAAATTGATCAGCGCGGCTTCATCGTCGTTTTTTACACCCGCTAGGATCGTGCGGATCAAATCCAGGTTGTTCTGAATTGTTCGTTTCATCACAACACAAGTCTGTTCAGGTCCCAACAGAGACTCGACAACTAGCTGCAAACGATTCGTCAGAATCTTGGCCAAAATCTTTAACTCTGTGTCTAGTAGAGTCATGGGCCTATAACCATCTAGTTCACGCTCAACATTTTTACTTTTTCTCAACAGCGTGACCACACCCCTGGTGAACAGGTTGGGGATGGACCTCTGCCGGAACCAGTTGTTGAACATGACAGTCAAGATCGGGACAAAAATGTGCGACAGCCTCAAGTACAATTCATAGGGCAAACCATCCAAACCTGGCGACTTGCCACTGCCGACCTTCTTCAAAGCCGCGTAGACTTCGTCCTCCGTAATCTCTCCCTCGCAGCTAGCTGCATCAGCCGGCAAAAGCCGAGGGAAGTCAGTTAAATAGCTGCTAAACTCCTCATCACGGAAACCAGACTCCATAGTAAATCAGTTCTCGAAATGCCACCGAAACGCCTCACACACGTCGTTGGTCGACCGAAGAGTATGTCGCTCCGGGTCGCGCACCTCTCGAATGTACTGGTCGCCGCCTTGACGAATCTCTTCCTTGCGCAGTTCTGCGCCCATGTTCACATCTTGCTTAACCTATGTCTAATTACCTGACCCATGTAACGCTCGCTAGTCGAACGCTCCAGGGCCTCCTTAGCTACGGCTATCTCTAGGGATCCCCACCAGCCTCCGTCCGGAAGAAATTAGCTTTAAGCGTCTTCACCTTGTTAGCCTTATCTAGTTTGAGCCTTTGGCTATATTCAGTGGTGAAAGACCTAAACCTATTCTTAAGATCCTCCCACCACTTATTCCCAATGACTCCCCCAGTTAACGCCCTCTGTAATACATTAATTAGCTGGCACCGAAAATCCCGCCTGTCCAGTAAAGACTGATTGAACTTCCAGTAACCACCCATTCTAGGCCTAAAGTCTAACGCTACACGGACACAAACAAGTTTGTGGTCCGTGTAGCCTAACCAGTGGAACGTCGGACAATCTAGGAAATCTATGCCGGCTTCTCTCACTAACATTCTATCCAGGTAACTAGATACACGAGTAGAAGGCCAACTATGAGTCCCCGTTCACATCTTTCCACCCGGATGATCGACTCGGTATCTATCAACAAGACCAAATTCATTAATCAGATCAACCAGGCTACGATCACCACCTCACCCGCTAGCACCTTTCCCTATACCCCATTTGGGATTCAGGATGGCATTCCAGTCCCCCATTAGGACTAGTCGTGAAGAATCCACCAGGAAGGGCTCCAACAGCCGAAAAAATGAGAGACGCTCCTCTCGATCATTGGGTGCATAAACCGCAATCAGACGAAACGAGTTGCTTTTCACTGCAATATCGGCCACAATCAACCGGCTCTCGGCACCAACATGAACAAGGTCCACCTTCGCGTCCAGGGTACGCTTGACCAGCAAAGAAACTCGTCTGGCCAGTTGGTTCCCATATGCTGAATAACCGACAAAGTCGCTAGACAGCACACAGGCTTCGACGTCGCAAAGTGAGTCTCTTGGATCGCGGCCACATCCACGCCGAAAGACAAGAGGTCCCGAAGTAGACGGGCCGCTTTACTCCGGTCCCTCAAGCCCTTCCAATTCAAACTAGCTAACTTGATTGACATTCGTTAGATCTGAAAGTAGAAAAAGAGAAATTACTTCTAATCACATACGGGGTAAAAAAACTCTGGCATTAGGGACCCCGACGGACTGTCCTAGGGAACCAGTTCTTACATCGGACGTAATCCGTCCGATGTAAGAACTGGTTCCCTAGGACAATCCCGTCGACGTCCGTGGGATAGTTTTAAGACCCTATATATGCAAGAGTGGAGCAAAATAGGGATCCTCTCCGCACATACTTTGGCCATTTTACGCAGCTCTGGCGTGTCGGTGCGAGTTATGTCAATGTTCTTGTAAAAATCTTTGGTCACAGCCAAGTGGTTCCAGACCCTCAGGTTCCCTCCCGTACTACGGATAAGGGTGATGATACCTGGGGCATTGGGAAAGTTCTTTGGGTCATCAGTAGTTTTAAAAGGCTCTTCCTTTGAGCCGACCAATCCTTAGACACTTCTTTTTTGTCTATTTGACAAAGGGCTTCTCCCTTCGGGGGGATTTCTTTTTTTTGGTGGGGGTTGATGAGAGTGGTAGAGGGAGTTGTAGAAGGGGACTTGATTGGGGTGAGTGGGGTAAGCTGCAAACCGGGGTCAGTGGGATTTTTTTTGTCGGGGAAGAAGGGAGGCTCCTTGACTTAGCCGCATATGAGTCTTTGGGTCTCTCCGGAGACACAGGAACAGACGATAATCTCGCAGGTATTCTCTCCACCTCTGCTCGACTCCTTCTCAGTACCTTGGGTTTTTCTGCTTCTTCTTCCTCCTCCTCTATTCCCCTTTTCAATGAGGAGGACCGGGTTGCTAGCATATCAACCCCCATTTGTTCTTCCACCCACTGCTGCTCCGCTGCTTGTTTCTCAGAAGATTTCTTTAAGGATTTTTCCTCCAGGGATTTTTTTTTTTTTTGCCTTCTCCTGTGGGACGCCTTGCTTGACCGGGGACGTCTTTGCCTGTGGCAGAGGTGTCTGTGGCGGAGGTGGCTGTACTGTTTTTCATTTTCGCCATTTTTGTCCATCCACTTGCTAATCTCCATTCTTTTGAGATTCTTTCTGGGTCTCCTGCACTGCTACTTCTTTCACCGCTGGTGCTTGAGTATTTCGAACCGGGTTCTTCTGTGGGCATCCTTTTGCCAATTGATCCGATGCTCCACAGATCCAGCATGCTGGTCTCCTTCCCTCCACCACGACGTATATGGATCTGCTCCTGCAGGTGAGAATGTTTGAGATCTCTCTGAATTCCTTTCTGGATACCGTCACCTGCAGGGTTATGTCTCCCGTGCCAAACCCGGCCTTGCTTTTGACCGCCGATACCTCCGCCACTTTCCCACATTGGGCAAAAAAGCTCCAATATGGTCCTCTGCAATGTCCATTGGTACATCGTGTAGGGTCACCCGAGTCTTAAAAGTGCCCATATGCTCGGTCTGGAGGCGAAGTGTTTTTGTTGTTAATGTGGCACCGGCCAACTGCTTAGCCTCCTCTTGTGTATTCAATCAGACATCCCATATTGCGTGGCTTCTCCGTGCCACCATTTTGGCTTTAATCTGAAGAGTTTTGACAGCCTTTTCAATGGTCTCCCTGCTGACCCCGACAAACGTGTGTTTCGGGTCCTTGGTCAGCAGGGAGATAATCCTCGGTTCAACCGCCTTTAACTGTTCGGGCATTACGGGAATTGAACTCTGCGAACCTCTCTTTTGCTGCTTCGTAGTAGTACTCGTCTTTTCGTACTGTTTTTCCTCTACTCCACGCCGAGGTGGAAGGAGCTGGCGACTCTGGTCTTTGCATTAGTTTTGTAGTTATTAAGCAGTGGTGACTCATGACTTTCGGTACTTAGCACGTGCCACTCCCCTTCTTTCCCACCCCAGGCCAAGGTAGAGGAAATTGGTGATTGAGGCATTATCGAGGACTCTTCCATAATGCACACCTGCCGAGGGAGGCTGTCCGTCGTAGTATTTTCTACGCCTGAAAATATTATTTTTCGTACTTCTCTTCCATAACGACTTTCAAGAACGAACCTTCTGTTAGCAAAACACCGAACCGACCAGCCGACTCAGCGAACGAAGGAATCGAACGAAAAACAATAACACGCAGAGAATTCCCGAGGACTTGTCTTGACTGCCTTCTCTAGGAAGTCTCGCAGGTTAGTATTTATGAAGGAGGAAGAGTTCATTCCAATGTAACTAGGGAACCATAACAATTATGCATATTTAATTTATAATAATATTTTATACGATCACAGTTACAAGTTAGTTACTGTAATTCACCACTGAAGATGATCACAGTGGAAATAGAATATATTTGGGTAGGAAAAAAGTACGGCGTTTTCTTTAATGAGTTTTATCTTAACATCTAGAAATTGATTAAAAAATAGAAAGGATTATTATAAAATAAATAATCACAATATGTCTGTATTATTTAATGAAACGTGTTTGAATGAAAATATGCTGCCTAAATATATATATATATATATATATATATATATATATATATATTACTTTAGAATCACCAATATATATATATATATATATATATATATATATATATATATATATATTTTGACGATTTTAGAGTAAGCCAGAAAGCAGGATGATCCCGAATTATATATATATATATATATATATATATATACACTTGCTTTCCTGACGGCTACAACCTCCAGGAATTTAGATGCAATGTCAATTCCCATTTTTATTCGCTTGACTCCAGTCCTTTCTACATCACCCCGTGTATCTTGTTCTTTTCCTTTCCCTCTACCTTCACAACTGTCTTCACTCCTGTGTTCACATCCATCTCTTACCCTTTCTCTGACACCCCCTGTAACTGGTTCGTCTTTCTTTTCACTTATTATATATATATATATAATACCAAATTTTAGCTTATTTTAAAGTTTAGCTTTTGTTTTACTCTTTATATATATATATATATATATATATATATATATATATATATATATATATATATATATATATATATATATATATATATATATATATATATATATATATATATATATGAAGGCAAGGCAATTTGGTTGAAAAGCGACAGTGTAATTGGATGGGTAATGGAGACAGCTCTTTGTCATAAAGCTCCCGCCAACATTATGTGGATGGAGGTGAGATTATGAATAGCTAGACGAATATAATAGAAACAGACGCAGTTATTGTAATTGTTTCGTCTATTGAAAATCAGCTCTTACTCTGTAAAGTACTGCTTTTAAAGTATGATGTATTAAATATGATGTAAGTGCTTATACATTATTTTGACGCTTTTTATTTTCTTTTTTCCTGATTCCTTATTTGTTTATTTTGTTCGCGCTTTTGACTTGTTCGTTCCTGTTTGGCGTCGTGTTTAGAGACGAAATGGTTCGCTAGCGTGCGCTTTGCGCCTGGCAGTTATAACGCTTCAATTCACTGCGCTCTTTATTATCTAACTCACCCGAGGCATTCTCCTTCCAGTTCTCACCCATCACCATTCTATCACACGCTGTCAACATAACGGTTCAAATCATTGCAAAAACATTGCATTTCTCAATGCATTTTCAGCTGACAAAAACAAGCACAGACAAATGACGTGAAGATCCAAATATGAATAATTATTTCAGACTCGGAAAGTAAAAAAACGAGTGTGTTGATACTGGCTGATATGCCGCTAAACAACATCAGCCAAATCAACCATCCAACCCAATATATCTACTACACTTCTAAACTACATTGTATAACTGAGAATGGGTAACCAAGTATCCAGATGAAAATTGGGATCATTCTCCTTTCTCGTTCACTCTCGAATCGCCAATGTAGGTATGAAAAAAAGGATCAGTAACTTATATATATCTAAACTTATTTATAAATGAAACTTTGTCTGTGTGTATGTGTGTGTGTGTGTGTGTGTGTGTGTGTGTGTGTGTGTGTGTGTCCGTGTGTGTGTCCGTTACATATAGACTCCGAAACGGCTGAACCGATTTTCTTGAAAATTTACACAATTGTACTATAAGCGTCTGCGAGTGTTCTTAGCTAGGGTTTGTGTCGAGGTACCCCCGATAAATATCGAAAATCCATAATAGAAAACATCGGGTTATAGAAGGAGTGGTCCGATTTTAATCAAATTTGATACACTCATAGACAAAGACATAAGAAACGATATTCAGAAGTTTCAAGGTTTCAGTTCTTACAATATTGCAGAAAATCGATAATATCTATATATATATATATATATATATATATATATATAAGGCAAGATGTTTGTGTGTGTGTCTGTTTATCTGCCTGTATGTCTGTATCTTTTTCAGCCCTTTTATTTTAGTTTTTGCTTCGGGTTTGGCTCTAAGTAGATATAATTGTAGTTCTTAGTCTCAGCCATGATACCATTTACTCAGAGGACTTATTTAGCCTTCAACATTCAGTTTACGACGAATAAAACTAATTTGATATCGATAACAGGAAATCAAAATTTGACTTACATCTATTCATTTTTCTTTCAGTCTACGGTTTCACTTTAACTGGAAACAACTATTGCTTTTTAGTCTTTCGTGCCAACGTTCAAAGAGTCTGAGCTCCAGGACCATGGATTAGTTTTAAAGCTTTCATTACACCCGAGCAACGCCTTGCTATACTGCTAGTATATATATATATATATATATATATATATATATATATATATATATAATTCGGGATCATCCTGTTTTCTCACCTTACTCTAGAATCACTAATATATATATATATATATATATATATATATATATTAGCGATTCTAGAGTAAGCCAGAAAGCAGGATGATCCCGAATTATATATATAAATATATACTTGCTTTCCTGACGGCTACAACCTCCAGGAATTTAAATGCAATGTCAATTCCCATCTTTTATCCACTTGACTCCAGGCCTTTCTCCATCACCCCGTGTATCTTGTTCGTTTTCTTTCCCTCTGCTTTCGCAACTGCCTTCACTCCTGTGTTCACATCCATTTTTTGCCCTTTCTCTGACACCCCTTGTAACTGGTTCGTCTTTCTCTTCACTTTCCTCCTGCCTAAAACTTTAACTCTCTTATGTAGCCCCTTGCGCATCAGTGGCAGTACCGCTTTGCTTTGGGTTAAATGATTAAAAAGGTACAAAATTTTTACGAAATTGATTAAGTCCAACATAATTTGACTTATTTGTTTAAACATTATTTTTAATGAGTAATTGTACTTGAGCAGATATTCTGTTTTGCTTTTTTCTTTTTTATAATAGAACGGTATATTTATTTATATCTGAATAATCGAGAAATCTTGTTAAAAAATATTCATCCTTCGGCAGGACTCGAACCTGCGTCCCATCGGGGAAACAGTCAGTTGATCTGACGTGTCTTAGACTGTTCGAACACGAAAGACTTACAGTTAGACGAAGCTCGAAATAATGCCTTATACACACATTTTCGCAATTTTTCTGAATATTCATATCTACTCTGTTTTCGTATCCTAACGTAAACAAAGATAATTTCTTTACGAAATCCGTAACAAAAATGGATGAACTAAGACATTTTTAACTTATTTGTTTAAACATTATTTTTAATGGATACTCATATTTAAGTAGATACTCTGTTTTTTTTATAATTAAATAAGCCCGAAAGATATAAATATACTGCTTATTAAAAAAAAAAACGTGTATATATGTATGTGTGTCGGTGGGTGTGGAATACAGCTGTCATATTCTTTTTCTTGAAAAACTTCAAAGAAGAATCTGTAATGTAGTTTATCCTGACCAGACATCTCGACTTCACTCACTTCTCACCAATGCAACGTAGTTTTCTTCTGTATTTTCTCCAAATATTTTCATGGCAACTGCTCTGACGAGCGTTTTACCTGTTGCTCTGATTGCATGAATTTAAGCGTGCCACTAGATTGGCATCTAGGTCACACCATTTTACTTTTGAAGTAGCTAAATGCAACCATCACTTCTACTCCAATGGTTTCTTTTCTCGCAGTTCCCACCTGTTGAACTCCCGCTTACTAGCTTCCCTGATAACAATCTTCAAAAATGTAAATGCAACGTCAATCACCATCTTCTGTCTTCTTGAATTCAGTTCATCTTTTGTTTTCTACTCAATCTTCCCTATACTCTTTCACTTTTTTCACTTTCATTCCCTGCGTCCATTTCACCATGCATAGGGTGCCATGATTATATATATATATATATATATATATATATATATATATATATATATATATATAGTCATCCGCAGACAGATCTGTTTCGCTGTATCACAGCTCATCAGTACAGTTAGACATCCGATTGCATTTTACCCAGGATTGAAACCCGACCGAATTGGCGACAGTCGGCGATTCTATCTCTTAGCTACAGGCGCTCGGTAGAAGTAAGCAGTCTTTTTAGCATATATATAAAACTTAGTGGGGAAATAGCCATTTTCAACATGTCATTTTAAGACATGCATTCTTCGACCCCTTATAAACAGAGAATGAGGAAAAGTTATAAGCCCAGAGGTTAGCTTAGGTAAACGAAAGGGGTTGGAATGTATTGGTTTTCATTGGGTTGGGTTGGGTTGGGAGAAGGAATTTAGTAGTAATTTCTCCTTGGTAGTGGGTGGTATGTGGCTTGACCCTTTGGGTTAGTAATGGTAGGTGGTGGGGAAGTAACTGCTTGGCCAAACTTAACTTTTAAATTTTTATTGGGACTAATTGGGGCAATGGGATAGCGAAGTCTTTATATTTATATAAGTGTGGTATTTTATCATAATCATAAAGTCAATTTATTTTACTCTGAAAGAAAAAAAAATTATGTTTCAGAGATTACACTTTATAGATTTTTATTTCTTTGGGGCATAAAAAGAAGCATTTATCTGGGGAAATCGTTTTATGCAACTTATTCTAAAAATGCCAGTGAATCGAATCGTTTTGGCCGGCTGTAACTTCAAGTAAACCAGCAATCTAATAATACCACTCCATCTTTTTCGCCAGAATGCATTCAGTTGAAACAAATACAGAATCGTCTTTTTAAATATCTAGTATGTGACCTTGAGCTAAAAGCTTTGCCATGTTCCCCGTCGAATACAGCTGAGGTAAATGGTCTAGTGAAAGATTTTCTTCCAGCCATCTTGAATTATCATATCTATTCCAGTTGATTTACAAACATAAAATTAGGCAAATTTAACTTTTAAGCTAAAAATAAAACTCTTTTTTCCTCCTTATAAAAAACATTTATCACGAAAACATAAGTTTTAATCATTTCTTCTTGTCAGAATCGATCCTGCACATTTTTAAGCATATCATTCGTCTATGCATTGAAAATTGCTGCTATATCTGGTCTGGTGCTCCTGCTCAATCTCGAGATTCATAACAAAATACAAAGAAGGTTCTATAATGTAAGCAATTTTGACGAGGCATCTCGACTTTAGTCACTTTCGCACCGACGTCACATGGCTTCTCTTTGTCTTTTCTACAATTATTTTCTTCGCAATTGTTTTGGTGAGCTTTCTCCTTAATGCCTCGGCTGCATGAATTTAAGCGTGCAACTAATTTGGCAACTAAGTCTCCCCATTTTATTGTTGGACTAGCTAGATGCAGCCGACTGCTCTATTCTATGTTTTCCCCCGCATCTCGCCTGTGGAACTAGTTTCCGATTTCTGACTACCCAGCCGCTTTCAATCTTCAAAAAAGCAACACCAATCGCTTTCTCCTGTCTTCCAGAAATCTGTTCTTTAATTGACCTTTCTCATCACTAAAGTCGTTTCATTCACTTTCACTCCCAGTAATACCTTGCATCATAGTGATATTATTGCCTTGCTTTTGGATGATATATATATATATATATATAGTTTTACAGCGAAGAATTTGTCACTTTAACTGAGCAGGTTCATGCCGATTTCGAAGTTTGTTTTTTTTTTGCTTTTTTGCTTTTTACAAAAGACATCATAACGGTGTCTTCACGATACTTCGAAAACAGCTCCGATGCGTGAAGACATTTTTTTTTTCAAAAAATCAAAAAACATGCCTCATTGAGTAAAGATATCACAACGGTCTCTTTACGAAACTTCGAAGTCGACATGAACCAGCTCAGTTAAAGTGACAAATTGCTTCAACTAAAACTCTCAACGCTCTATGTTCTCTCCGATATCAAGCACTTTACGATAAAAATCTGCTTGCCAAAATACCTGTTATCAGTAAAACTACTGAAAAAAAACAACAATCCTGGTACCAAATCTATCATAACTTAACACTATATATATATATATATATATATATATATATATATATATATAAACTATGTATTTGTTCGTTAGTGTCGTTTTTAAAATGTGTGGAAAGGGCATTAGCTAATTTTCCTGAATAGAATCACAATATCACCAAACGTTAGCTTCAAAATTATAACAGTTTGTTTTGTTGGTATGAGTTTAAAAATAATCAAGACAATGAACCTTTTGTTTACATTCAGATTACCAGTTTGCCTTTCCGAAATTTATTTGTTTATTACTTCATGCAAAGTAACTTTCTATTATTTTTCATTTTTATGTTACTCCATTTTTTTTAGTTTTGTTTTTTTGTTTTTTTTACTTTTCTTCAAATACCAAAAGAAAGCCCACTTTGAAAATGACAAACTTTTTGACTTCTGGCTGTCATTTCACGACCTTCCATTCGACTTGCTACGATTTTGACGATCAATCTAACTTTATTTCACTGTCGAACGCCCACCAATTTACAAGTAAGCACATGTTTATTAGACGTCAATGTGTATATTTTTTTGTTTAATTCCCCAAAATACCTGTTCTGTGGGACGGAGAAGTGTACGAAGAAAAGAATCTGGATGTTTCTGCCCGGAAATGACATAACAATGCCGAATCCCCCCCCCCAACACCTCGCCCAGATTCCATCTTCAAATTCGATGCCTGATCTTTTCAGCAATTAAAACTGCGCTAAATTGTTTTCTCTGAAAACAAATTAGAACTTTAGGCACAAAATTCTAACCACTTACTTTATTATCTCGGTTACATTTTTTCTCTCTGTTTTTTGTTTTGATTTTCTTCTTTTTCTTGCTCTGTATTTCCTTTCAGGGCTAAAACAAAACAAAACAAAACAAAACAAAACAAAAAAACAAAAAAACAAAAAAACGCCCAGATCCTCTATCCGTTAATGACGCATAATATTGTAAGTTGAGCGACGTAATTTGTTTTGTACTTTTCCTCAATCTAAATGAGTTCATCTATTTGCGGAAACGTCAGTTCAAACTAAAGTTCCGTTCCAAAATTGCGTTGTCTTTTCTTCCTGTCTACATCATTTGAATTAACAAACTAGTCCATCTGAAAGTGAGTGTCCTCAAAGAGTTGCAAGGCACTTTCTTTTCTCATGAGGAAACCCAATAGCATAGATATAGAAACTATTTGTCGTGCAAATTATTCAAACATTCCCAAAGACAATAATCAGACTTTTCTGCCCACACCTGATCGTTTACACTTCTTCGACTGGCCCAAAGACATTTTTAAAACGAAATTTCCACTGAGAGCGGTAAAAGTTAAATTTACCTGATTACTTCCTAATTAAAAGTATTTTTAAGTCATCTCAGCAGGTTGCTCTTCTTTGAAGCTTCTTGGATGAGATCAATGCATAGTATCTGTTAACTTCTTTAATCAATAGAGAAGACGCCTGGTCGCAGGGATTCCAACCTCGAGGCAACATCTTTTTCAATGCACTTAAGAGAAAAGGAGGGGTGTCGGAATAGTGACGCTAGTGGTTGTGGTGACCGAGCAATTTTTGGATTGGCCGATAGTAGGTACCTCCACTTATTTTTGATAACTAACTTTTAAATTGAATTTTTAAAAATAAAAAGGTTTTCTAGAAACTTTTATTTTAGTTTTAGTTGAAAGCTAAATGATTAAATTTACTATTTCCAGTAAGAAAAATACTCTGGTGCATTTCAAACAGAAAGTACATTGATTGGAACATAAAATTTTGAGATTATTTTAATTTTTTTTTAATCTTTCAATTGTTTGACCATTTTCTGAGCGATTGACACATTTGTAAACAGAAGTTAATTCTCGATTTTTAGAATCTTGCAAAAATAAAATATACATCTGTGACACATTATTTTTTTTTAAATTAGCAAATTTAATGTTAAATTAATCTGATTTGCACAAGTATTACATTATTTATAGCATGAAAGTTAGAATAAAAATATTTCTTAAACATAGACTTGAACTTTCTAACTTTTCCGCCGTATTTGAAGTGTGTTGACAGTTTGAAAGATGCGAGATAAGATATGTGTATGGCGATCACAAATGACATAATTGTACAAAGTTTTTTCCTGTAAGCGGAAGAAACCCTGAAACACATGACCTTTTAATGTACACATAGAAATTGCCATACAAAAAACTCCAAATACACAAAAAAATTATAATTATTTTTAAAATACGAAGGCACGAAGATTTGTATTCAACTTTTCAATTTTCAATTAGTAAATATAATCTTCAATTAATAAATTTGTAGACTAACCACAACAAATCTTTGAAGTATTTTAAAATATTTTTGAAACTTTATAAATTATTATAATTTTAAAAAATGAAAACAATTCTTTCAAAATTTCATTATTAATCGAAAAGAATTTTTTCTTCAGACTACAGTGTCCTTAATATATATATTATTTCTTAAAGCAATCAAAAGCTTACCAAATTAAATTATGTCATAGTTTTATTGCATTTTTTTATTTTACTATTGGGATCAGATTTTCGGAAATAAAGGCAAAATGTTTAAAAATATATAATAGATGATTTACATTTCCCAATGAGTTCTGCGTTTAACTAATAAAATAATAAAACCTATTTTCTCAACAAAATTTAATCTCTTAAAATTTCATGTGTTTATGTAGAGAGAGGGAAATAGATGTAAAAAAAAATATGTATATACATATTCCAAGATTTTTTTTTAAGTAGTTACTTAAAACATAATTTCATTCATTTCTAAATAGGTCCTGAAAGTTTCATTAAAATCCGACAAATATTTGATTTTTGCAAGAATTTCCAGATTAATGTGTTTGTAACCGGAAAAAAAAACTGAGTTATGTATTATTATGTTTTTTACTGTAAACTCTCGTAACGATTTGGTAACTCACTAAAATCAAAACAAGATTTTTGCCCAAATCTCGAACATAATAGAAGGGATTAATTTTTTTTTAAATAATCTAAACTTATTTATAAATGAAACTTTGTCTGTGTGTGTGTGTGTGTGTGTGTGTGTGTGTGTGTGTGTGTGTGTGTCTGTGTGTGTGTGTGTGTCCGTTACCTATAGACTCCGAAACGGCTGAACCGATTTTCTTGAAAATTTACACAGTTGTACTATAAGCGTCTGCGAGTATTCTTAGCTAGGTTTTATGTCGAGGTACCCCCAATAAATATCAAAAATCGATAATCGAAAAAATCGGTTTATAGAAGGGGTGGTCCGATTTTAATCAAATTTGATACACTCATAGACAAAGACATAAGAAACGATATTCAGAAGTTTCAAGGTTGCAGTTCTTACAATAGAGCAGAAAATCGATAATATATATATATATAAGGCAAGATATGTGTGTGTGTGTGTGTGTGTGTGTGTGTGTGTGTGTGTGTGTGTGTGTGTGTGTGTGTGTGTTTATCTGCCGTATGTCTGTATCTTTTTCAGCCCTTTTATTTTATTTTTTGCTTCCGGTTTGGCTCTAAGTAGGTATATTTTTAGTTCTTAGTCTCACCCATGATACCATTTACTCAGAAGACTTATTTAGCCTTCAACATTCAGTTTACGACGATAAAAACTAATTTGATATCGATAACAGGAAATCAAAATTTGACTTACATCTATTCATTTTTCTGGAAACAACTATTGCTTTTTAGTCTTTCGTGCCAACGTTCAAAGAGTCTGAGCTCCATGACCATGGATTAGTTTTAAAGCTTTCATTTCACCCGAGCAACACAAGATCAAAATTTGCCAAAATCTTGAACATATTAAAAGGGATTAATTTTTTTTTTTTAATTTAAAAATGACTTGATCTTTCCTTTTCATTTTTTGCGGTCTTTTTATTTATACTATGCTGTTTTTTTTTTTTGTGTTTTTTTTTTGTTTTTTTTTTAATGGAGATACCTATATTACAACCCTAAGTTTTTAAAAAAAACGACTTTGCGTCACCTCTTTACTGTGTTTCTATCTTCGCGGGATACCAGGTGCCGGAGATTCCAATCCTGGGGCTTCACCTTCCTCATTACACTAAAGAGAAGGGTTGGTTGAATACTGACGCCAGCGTGACAATGCTCATGGGACAGGTCAATTTGAGGGTTGGCTGGTGGCAACCCCACTTTTAAAATGACCTTCTGCTTCGTCCCGTTACCGTGGGGAGGCGAATGAATTACTGCTGTTCGTCTTTTAAGGGCAATCATTCTTGCATTTTCTTATTGGTTATACTTTAAACGTTTTCCGTCAATTCTACAGATGGTAATTTAGTATAATTTCTTTTTTATTTTTCAATATCTATATCGATTTTCTAATATGAGAGCATCAGGAACAACAAATATATCATATGAATGGGCCCGTGCCCTCAAAAACGACCGCAAAATATTTATATCGATATGCCGTCTAAAATGACGGCAACATATATATTGATGTACCTACTATTGAGTATCTTAAGAAAAAAGTATAGGAAAAAAAATAATCTAATCGCAAAAATTAAAATAATAAGGCACTGTTAAAGAGCAAGCAAGCTGCAAGAGCTTTCATAACTGGGTTTAAGGTTTAATAACTGGTAGTAAACAGAATGAACTAAGTCGATGCTACCTCGCTATTGCCTCTGTGTCCATGAGCGTGACAAAGGGTATATATATGTCTGTGTGTGTGTGTGTGTGTGTGTGTGTGTGTGTGTGTGTGTGTGTGTGTGTGTGTGTGATACAGCGAAACAGGCTTGTATGTGGATGACTAATATATTATGCTCTCATTACGATTGAGCTCTCTGGAGAAGAAAATTTTAAAAACAGTTTCCACTTCTGCTATATGCGTGACTCTTCAGAAATGAATTGAGTTCTTTCGGTGACTGGCGTGTGTATACACTGCTTATATACAACACGTTAAAATTTCCCTTCCCTGATTCCATGCGCCTATGGCTTAGTGAGTAGCGACCCCGACTGACACCAAATCGGTCAAGTTTCGATCCCGGACAGAAGCAAGTGGATGTGTCTAGCCACACTGATGAGCTGTGATACAGCGAAACAGGCTTGTATATGGATGACTAATATATATATATATATATATATATATATATACAACGGTCATTATTATGATAGAGAGAATTTTTGTATGTACCTACATTTGTGTATATTTAAGGCAAATACTATTAAAAGCGAGAGGTATTTTTGTGTCGATTTTTTTTATAACCGACTTTTCAAATTTATCAATAATACTTCTCAGAAAAAGAGGAAATTATGTAATAATTTGTTCAAAGTTCATTTTACAAGGTGATCTGGAAAATGGACGTGTTGAGAACGAAAATTAAAGTTGTTATCTTTTTAATATTGTGGGATGAATTCGTAATTTAAAAAAGTGGATCATTAAAATTAATCGCCAAAAATGTCTGTTATTTTTCATAGTATTTACCTTAAAGAATATTTGCTGCCTAAAACACAGTATATATATATATATATATATATATATATATATATATTAATGCAAGTTTCATTGAATAATATAGACAAGTTTTGTCTATTAATTTTGTGTAGGATCCGTTCATACCGTCTGATATACTTGATGGTGATGTCGTTGAAAGACAACGGTAGGGATGGACTTATATTTTTAATTCAATTCTCTTTATTGTTAATAACTTAAATGTTCTATGTTTACTGTGTGTTAATATTTACTCTTTGATAATGGCTTATGTGAGCCGAAAGCTTAGACCCGATAAAAAAATCAACAATTACTGTGATTTTTTGTTGTCTTTCAACGACATCACCATCAAGTATATCAGACGGTATGAACGGATCCTACACAAAATTAATAGACAAAACTTGTCTATATTATTCAATGAAACCTGCATTAATGAAAAAATGCTGCCAAAATACATACAATATATATATATATATATATATATATATATATATATATATATATATATATCATTACTGTTAATTAATATTTGGTCATAATTAAATTAGACCAGTACACAGTTGTATTTAAAAGTGTTCAATACATTTATATTGTAGATCTTTTGAATATTTTTTATTTGGAAATGAGTTATTTCTGCAAGCTACGAGTCAGCCTTTCAGTATCTTTAGGCGATTTATAATAACCGATTTTCCAAGGTTTTTTTAAAGGTTAAATTGTACCAAACTGGCTAGACATGTATGAAATTAAAACAAAAAAAATGATATAATATAGAGTATAGCAAAAAAAAAAAAATAGTCAAACTTTACAATGGTGGTGATGTCTGCAGATTGTGCCAAGAAGAAAAGTTAACCTTAATATTGTTTCTAGAACAAAAATAATTACTAAATGAAAGATCAAAAATAATGTCCAGATGTAATCACATCTATAAATACATACTAGAATCATACAAACATAGATGAATGTATTTCAAGATCCTTAAGTAACTCCTCACCAATTTTGAAACTTTTCTGTTGTTTATAATTCTAGTCGTAAAAATCTCTGTTGTACGTTTGAAAACCATTCTAAAATCAATTATTATAAATTGTCTTAAGATACCGAAAGGTTGAAGCCTAACTCCTTTTCAAATGGAAAAGATATATATAGTCATCCGCAGACAGATCTGTTTCGCTGTATCACAGCTCATCAGTACGGTTAGACTTTGATTGCTTTTAACCCAGGATTGAAGCCCGATCGAATTGGCATCAGTTGGCGATTTTGCCCCTGGGCTATGGGCGTTCGGTAGAAGAAAGCAAACATTTTTATGTGTGTGTGTGTGTGTGTGTGTGTGTGTGTGTGTGTTTAAAAGTTTGCCACTTAACTGAGCTGATTCATGTTGCTTTTGAAGTTTCGTGAAGGTAATATTATAATACCTTCGTTTCTCAGCGTTTTTTTTTTCTCTGCTGTTGTGTACCGGCTTTATTCTTATTGATCTGGGCTTATTGTAATTTAATATTTTTGTATGTGTGTTGTTCTACAGATAGCAGATTGAAAAAAAACCCGAGGACATCATGATGGTGCTTCAGAAAACTTCGATGTCGGCATGACTCTGCTCAGTAAAGTGACAAACTTCTCTATATTAATCATATAAATGATCCATCTCTATCGCGATATCGACCACTTTACGACAAAAAACTGCTTGGCCAAGTATCTTTTTATCAGTAAATCACTGAAAAAACAACAATCTTGTTTCACCAAATTGCATCTTCAGGGAAAGTAGGCCAACTTTCCCTGAAGATCCAATTTGGTGAAACCTTGGTAGGTTCTTAGGCTTTCTAGGTTAGTTATTTACTTTGTTTGCTCTACTTGCGTATTGAGCGCTTTTTGTTTTAGGTTACTCGTCTCGGTTTTTTTTTTTTCTTTGGGCTGCGTACTTTGACTGATATTTAAGTGCTTAGCTCGTTTTTTTTTTTATCACCATTTTTTCCTTCCTATGTGCACGGAGGGTTTTTCAAAACGAGTATAACGATAAGTTTACATATATATATATATATATATATATATATATATATATATATATATATATATCGTTCATTCAATAATGAATTAGAACACTCTCAGTTATTGACGTATGTTTACATGATATATCTCCTACCGAGCGCCCATATCTCAGAGGTAGAATCGCCGATTGATGTCAATACGGTCGTGTTTTAATACTGGCTAAAAGCAATCGGATGTCTAACCGCATTGGTGAGCTGTGATATAGCTAAACAGATCTGTCTGCGGATAACTTCACCACTCTCACACCTTGATTGAGCACTCTGGAAGAATGGTATACTTTGAAAAAATAGTAGCTACTCTGGCATCTACGCATCGTTTTAATCAGTCACTTACTGGCGTATGTTTACATGGTATATCACATGCTAAACGTTTACCGGGAGCCCATAGCTCAAAGGTAGAATAATGTCAATTCGGTCGGGTTTCAATCCTGGCTAAAAGTAATCGGATGTCTAACCGCACAGATCTGTCTGCGGATGACTATATATATATATATGACCATGCATGCCTTTCCAGTGTGTGATTGTAAATCATTATCCTACGTTACTCGTTAAACTGAATGGCCAAGATCAATTGATCAAAACTAGAAAAACCTTTAAGAAACACTTTGCAATCTCATTGTTTCCAACAACATTACTATAAGAACGACTCTACTGGGTGGATCACGTGTCCAGTAATCGTCCCACTTGACTCCTACGTATCATCCTGTTTGGAGAACTTGCCAGCAGCAACGGGCTACGCGAAGGCCCCAAACGACGCTTCAAGGATCAGTTGAAAACATCCCAGACACAGGTCAACATCGACCCTGATATCTGGAAAGCCGTTTCCATTTGGCGTATGACCATCGGGGGTTGGAGGGACTTTACATTCCAACCATCAACATGAAGAGGATCTGCGACGTGCTGTCATGAGAGCCCGACTCGCCAAACCGCGTCCACCACCTACATTCCTCTGAGACTACTGCTCACGATTCTTCAAGAGTAGGCTGTTCCGTCACAGCCATCTCTGCCGCCGGCACCAGGGGTGGGGTGAAAGAGAATAAGATGTGATGATGATGATGATCCTGATTCTCGGATGAGAATGAGTGCCAACGAGACGAGACGAGACTAGACGACGAGTCTGTAATGATATTCTGATATATTGGTATTCTGATATTCTTGTATAATGATATTCTTATACTCTGATCTGCTTTATTAATTTCTTTTTCAGTAAATTTTCAGATCAGATCAAATTCTAGATTCAGTGTTTTTTCCTGCAAGGTTCAATTGCATGACACAGAACAAGAAAAAAAAACAAGCGAAAATAAATACCATGAGTTAATATGAAGTAACTTTCATTCGAAAACTCTCTTCTACCATTCAGATTACCGAAAGCCAAGTACCAGCTAAAACATAGTTTTGAAGTCGATACAACTACTTATAGTTCATATCAGAAGTCCGGAGAGTGCATCGACCGAAACATTAATAAAACACAAATTTACTATAAAAATAAGCCGAATCATTGAAAGAGAAAAGTCTTGAAATTTATTAATCAACTTTTATGAGCCGAGAAAGCTTCCGGGTGTGTCCACCTTCTGTAAGTTCTTCCTGTTTTCCATGTTAACTAATAATAGTAGTCACGAAACTTCTTTTTAATAAACGATCAGCACAGATTGATCTCAGTTAACATGAATTAAGGAGAAAATTATCAACAACATCGATCACTGATACTTATTCTGCTTCAAACCTCTGCATGAAATTTTTAAAAAATAACAAATAAAAAAATAAAGGAAATATATGCACAGAAAAGTTCAATAATCTGAATTACAACAATCATAAGTAGCGCCATTACATCTGTTTTTGTTTTTTTTTTTGCTTTGTTTTTTTGTTCTTTTTTGTTGTTCTTTTTTAATTAAATTTCGAACAACAAACTCCAACGGTGACTCAAAAACTTAACCTGCATTTTATTTCATTATTTTCTGTCTTCCTCTATTCAGAATGTGCGTTGTGGTGCAATGGATATCGACTCGAAACGACAAATCGGGGGAGCCGAGTTCAAATTCCAGTTGAATTCCTCACATTCACTTACGCTCAAATACCTTTGGGAAAGGTATTAATCGTCTCTTCCCTCCAGTTATAGGTTAAATAATAGAACAGATTGGGTTCTATAGCCTTGGCTGGCAACCAGTCTACCGCAGAAAGCAATAGCAAACTACTGCGGAATAATCTTCTGCGCATTCAGTCATGTCTCTTTCGAGACATGATGGCCAAAGCGTGTATCACGTATGGCAATTAACTGACTATTCAGAAAGTGATGTTACGTGGACTATTTCCTATTTTTAAGACAAGACGTATATATATATATATATATATATATATATATATATATATATATATCATTTATAGTGCAGTGGATATCGGCTCGGAACAAGAAATCGGAGATTCGAATTCCAGTTTTATTCGTTGCATTCACTTACGCGCAAATACCCCTGGGAAATGTATTAATCTCATCTCTTCTCCCTCCAGCTATGGATTAAATTACAGAACAGGTGAGGTCCTATAGCCTTCGTTGGCAACCAGACTACTGGAAAAAGTTGTGGTAACAAAGCCGGAATATCTTCTGCCCAGTCATGTTGCGAAAGAGATATGATCGCCCAAGCGTGTAGCACGTATGGCACTTGACTGACTGACTGAAATGTAATCGTAGCTCTAATCAAGCCAATAGAAATTATCATCATTTTGATGATATTGAAATTGAAAAAAATAGAAGAATATTACAAAGAATTCGAATAAAACCTGTAATATATAGGCGCTATTTACTAACGCTAGTCTAGTACTGTAAAAGTCTAAATACGGTTATGAATGCATTATTGCACCTATCTTCCAAATATGAACAGTTTCTCTTCTTTGAAATTCAGTATTCGTAATACAGGCTTTTACCTGAGCTAATGCATTGTGGTGCATTGGATATCGGCTCAGAACGAGAAATCGGGGAGCCGAGTTCGAATTCCAGCCGAATTCATTGCATTCACTTACGCAAAAATACCCTTGGGAAAGGTATTAATCCGTCTATTCCTTCCAGTTATGGGTTAAATAACAGGACAGATTGGGTTCTATAGCCTTGGTCGGCAACCAATCTACCGCAAGAAGCAATGGCAACCTATTGCAGGATAATCTTCTGCCCAGTCAGTCATGTCTCTTTCGAGACATGATCGCCCAAGCGTGTATCACGTATGGCACTTAACTGACTGAAATACAGCTACGAAAACGTTATTGCACTTACCTTTAAATTGTTTGTCTTCTTTGAAAATTAGTATTCGCAATACTGACTTTTACCGGGGCTAAATACGGCCATGAAGACTTTATTGCATCTCCCTTCCAAATAAAGTTTATCTTTCACTTTTGTCTCAACTCTAACGGTACAAAAACACATGTCAAATACTAGAGAAGACTAGAATAAACGTGTTTATGGTACCTATTATCATCAGAACAGCTCTAAAAATACTGAAAGCGAAACTGTAACAGATATAAATTTGGATAGAAAAATAGAAACGCTGAAAAATAAGCGTTCTGTTAATGACAGTTCATATTCAGTGAAATAAACCAAACTTTTGAAAGGATTTAGTATTATCTACTCTTCTCCCTGCCTCTAAACGACCCAAAATTTTGCAGCAAATCAATAGAAACAGGCCCAATAGTTAAAAAAAATAATATCGCGATATTTTTTTTTCGCTGACGTCATTATGGTAGTCGCCATATTTGCGTCACTTCTGCCCTTAGCGTTTCCATAGTTACGAAATCATCAGCATTATGTAACGCAGACCTTCATAACGTTGTCATTGTCATCGGAGCGGTTCAAGCTAACGTCATCCTCCCCATACTCAATATTGCTATCCATTTTAAAATCACTTTTAACAGCGTTTATTTTAGCTCAGCTACGACTTGTAGCAAAATTCTGTTTTTTCGTTTCGTTTCGTCTTTTTTTTTTTTTTTTGCGGTAGGTGGGGGGTACTTCAACTTTGTTCCATTTTGCTGCAGTCGAGGTCTTTCTGACGTTGTTCGTCTTTCACACGTTCGCATTTCCAATAAGCTCACGAGGAAGGTAAGGCAGAACAAAACAGGGAAATCGCTCTCCTGTGTAGGTGAATCGCTGTCGCCATTTCTCGCCAGCTACCACAGCGTCGCTTCAATGAGAGAAGATCGAAAACGGGTGGAGGAGGGAAAACTGAAGCAGATTGGCATGTGGGCAGAAGATGACCTACGGCAGAAGAAGAATTGATGTAAGGGGAATAGAGGGGGCCACCAATGACAGAAACATATCCACCTTCACCATATCCCCATCAAGCACGCACACTCACACATACACCGCTTTCTTTCACTCTATCAAACACATGCATGCGCGTGTACGTAAGGTCGTGTACGTGTGTGCGTAAAGCCGTTTAATGCGGAATTTCAGATTAGTAAAGAAAGGCTTTTTTTTTTAAATTGACGATCAAGAGGTAGAGCGTGGATAATAGTTGGATGGGTTTGGGGGTGGGGGTGAATATAGAAAAACGAAAAGATACCAGAAAAAAAAAGACCAAAAGCATTTAGCAACTCAGCAAGCTATCAGACCAACCAGTCAGTGAGGCAAACAGGCGAATAGACAGCTTGCCTGTGCATCTTTGCTGGTGACACCCGGTTTTTTAAAGTAGCATCTCGATTGGGTTACGCGCGCCGAGGTGGAGAGTGCGTGTTGAAACTGTGATGTTGAAAGGCTTGCGTATTTTATAAACTAAACACACGCACGTGTGTGTGTGTGTGTGTGTGTGTGTGTGTGTGTGTGTGTGTGTGTGTGTGTGTGTGTGTGTGTGTTCCCCACTCAAGCTTACTTGTAAGCAACGTGTATTCCCGCGCCCGAGTTAATAATCCATTTTGTTTCTAGCACTGAAATAATGTCTACTGTCCTCTTTTTATTTCTTTTTTTGTTTTTTTTTTTTTGTTTTTGGTTTTAGTTTTTTCCTTTTTTTTTTTTAATGGGTTGATTTTTTTGTTATTTTTCTTAATTTATTTTTTGTTTGTTTATTTACTTATTCTCTTTTTTATTTTTCAATTCAGAAAATGGAAGTAAATTTAAACATATCTGATCATGCTGCCCAAAATTCGATCAAGCATTTTAAATATGATGAAATAAAACCCAAAAGTAGATGGCCATCAGATCACTAAAATATATATCGATATCATAGAGTATTACAATTTCCCAAAATACTGTGTTGTATTAGACAGTTTTTCCCTCCAGATTCTATCTTACATATCTATGTCTAAAATTCGTTCATGCTTAGAATGTTATTGGCTCGTATAATCTGGCTTTCTGCTACTGTATTTACAGATTCTGGATAAAATCGAAAGAAGAATCAGTTATATTACTGTTCTTGACTTGGCATCTCTGCTTCAGTCATTTTCTCAATGCCGCAAAGTTGCCTCTCTGTACCTTTTCTATAAATACTTTCATGGTAATTATTCAAACTTTTTGCTGTGATTACCCCAAAATACAATTTCACTATTATCCATTACCCCAATAAACAAATACCCGTAATATAGGAAAAGAAGTAATTATATTTTCATACAGCAAAAGTAGACAAAGTTAATGGAAATTATTCAATACAATAGTACCAATCTATAATAATTAGAGGTATTGTAGCCGTAACCTAGTCAAAATTTGACTATGATCGCAGTTCTATGATCTGGTGTCTAAAAAGTAGATAAATTTTTATTTTTTTCCACAAGGCTTGAAAGAAAGATACTTGAAGTGAGATTGGGGTAGAGGGAATTCTTCCTTGAAATGGTGTCTCGTTAATAATTTGGCACAGTGTGATTGCTGATTGCCTCTTCCCAAATCAGACATCCATTACCCCCAAAATATGGGCTAATTATCCCACTGGGGTAATTTACCCCGGGGTTGGGAACTGTGGATATAGACTCTTCGCTGTGGTACCTAGACTTTATGAAATTATGCGCTGTTCTATATTGGCAACAAGATCCCGTCAATTTACAAATGAATTGGTGATGTAAGTGCTATGCAAATCATTTCTTTTCTCACACTTCGCATTCTTCCGGCTTCATACTTTGCAGTCAACTTTGATCTAAACATTTAAATGCAATGTCAATCGTTATGTACTGTCTTCTCGATTACTCTTATTGTTCTCGTTAATAATGTTTGTTTTCTAATTCTTTTACGCTAAGTAACCCTTTGTGCTGTAGTGACTTTAGTGCCTTGCTTAGAGAGAATTCAATTTCAAAAATACAAAAGCTATCGATAAGCTCCTTAAAAAGCTCTCAGAAATTAAAATAAACAAAAAACTTTTCATACACGCTAATATTCATATCGCTTTTGTTTATGATGATGAAGGTGAGACCGTTATTTTTTTTATTTTTTTTTTTTGTTTTTTGTTACATTGCCGGGATTTCTGTGCCTCATTCCTCTACGCGTTTATACTAATGTGAAAACTGTGATCGGTGTTGATGCATCCACGTACGTGTGTGTGTCGCGCGACAGCTTGCCTACTGGTTGCCAGTGCCTGGTTATTAGGATGTCTCCGTGAAACGGGTCGGGGAGAGAGACATCGTCGGGAAGGCAGCTGTCCGTGTCACAGTGATGAGAAATGTTAGGCGCAACACCCTACCCCAACTCGTCCCTTGGCTTCTCTCACACCCTCTAACCCGCGTCAGCCGTGGCCCCTCATTAACTCTCTGTCCCCAACTTCCACATTCATTACAACATAATTCTATGCGACAACCCAAAGGTCATAAAAAAAGCCAGAAGCGAATCTTTTCTCAGCTTGTGCGTCACAGAAAATGAAAAAAATTACTTTGCGCGTGCGCGCAAACACCCACTCACACATATATGCCTACATAAGTCGCTTTAACTTTTCTTGATTTATTGAATATATATATACTAGCTATGTAGCAATTATACCTGACATTGTGCAGACCACAGCCTTTTCCCATGCAGTTGTTTCTTTGTCTGAGAATTGTCTATGCCATAAAATGGTAATGGCTAGACTAGCTGTTTCCTTATCAAGAACAATTTGGTATTCATTTACCGAACTGTTAGCATTACTATCGGTTGAAATTTATAAAATATTTTTTAGGAAAACAGCATTTCAGGAAAATAGACCACTAATTGCTATCGCTCTTTCTAGTATTGATAAACACTTCCGTCTTAACCTTGTTTCAAGTAGTGTGGAAAATCAATATTTTGATTATGTTATTGTTTCCCTTTCGAATTACATGTGATATCCATTTTAACTGTTACAGATGTTGGAAGTTCACAAGCTATGCAGTACAGTTCTTTCTTTGTGATTATGTTGCGCCAGTTCACAATTTGGATGGTCTTAACTAATACCCAAAGACTTCAATCGCTCAAAGCCATTTTAACCGTTTATCTGAGACCAGCAGTATAGCCCGGCGTTGCTCGGCTGTAATGAAAGCTTTAAAACTAATCCATGGTCCTGGAGCTCAGACTCTTTGGACGTTGGCACGAAAGACTAAAAAGCAATAGTTGTTTCTAGTTAAAGCGAAACCGTTGACTGAAAGAAAAATGAATGGATGTAAGTCAAATTTTGATTTCTTGGTATCGATATCAAATAAGCTTTTTTCGTCGTAAACTGAATGTTGAAGGCTAAATAAGTCCTCTGAGTAAATGGGATTATACCTACTTAGAGCCAAACCCGAAGCAAAAACTAAAATAAAAGTGTTGAAAAAATACAGACATACAGGCAGATAAACAGACACACACACAAACATCTTGCCTTTTATATATATATATATATATATATATATATATATATATATATATATATATATATTATTATAATTTTCTGCATATTTGATTAAACTCAATAAAATTTGCTGAACTTAACATTATTCGTTTTATTCATTTTATTATCAGTATATCCCGGCGTTGCTCGGGTGTAATGAAAGATTTAAAACTAATCCATGGTCCTGGAGCTCAGACTCAGCCTAAAGAATATTTGTGTGAAGTTTAGTGAGAATCGGATAAAATTGTGGATTTGTTTAAAGGACATACAGACAAACAGACACACACACAAACATCTTGCCTTTTATGTACATATATATTATCGATTTTCTGCACTATTGTAAGAAATGCAGCCTTGAAACTTCTGAATATCGCTTCTTATGTCTTTGTCTATGAGTGTATCAAATTTGATTAAAATTGGACCACTCCTTCTATAACCCGATTTTTTTCGATTATCGATTTTCGATATTTATCGGGGGTACCTCGACACAAAACCTAAGAACACTCGCAGACACTTATAGTACAACTGTGTAAATTTTCAAGAAAATCGGTTCAGCCGTTTCGGAGTCTATAGGTAACGGACACACATACACAGACACACACACGCACAAAGTTCCATTTATAAATAAGTTTAGATTTAGATAGATAGTTCTATGCAGAAGACAGTTTAGATATTTCTAAACTAGTTGGATGCCATTATCTAGTTACGATACGTAAGATGATACAGTGCTGATTGCAGACACGGAAAGGAAACTACAAGACCTCCTACAGAAGGTATCGGTGGAGAGTTACAAAAAAGGACTAAAATAAACTTTAAGAAAACTGAATGCATGGTCATCAGCAAAAGGTGCAACCCAAAATACCAAATACAGGTGGGGGATACCAGAATCAAGCAAGTACAAAAATTTAAATACATAGGAAGTGTTCTAACAGGAGATGGAAAGTGCGACACAGAGATCCGAAGGCGAATTGGCATGACAAAGGACGCGTTCCAGAAGCTGAGTAAAGTACTAATACACAGGAAAATTTCACTAGAAACAAAGAGTGCTGGATTGCTATGTAATGTCAGTTCTTCAATACGGCAGTGAATGCTAGACAATATCATCGAAAATTTGAACTTGAAGCAGCGGAAATGTGGTTCTACAGAAGCATGCTGCGGATATCGTGGACTGAGCATGCAAGCAACGATGTGGTGTTGGAAAGAATGTCAACAAAAAGGAAATTAACACTGAGCATCAGGAAGAGACAACTGAAGTTAAGGATAAGTGTGAATACAGAAAGGGAACATGCTAACAAAGTGTTGAAATGTGATACATGCCTTCTTTCCGACCCCGAAAATGAAAGCTAGTGTTTTTACTTACAAGTCTAGTCCATCATTTTGCAAGATTCTGTGTCAAGTAAGCATCACCATCTAGTAGTGACTAATCCGGGACTGTCTTCTATGCAGACAAAGGCTTCAGTGACTACCCATCAAGTCCCACATGACAAGCCAAGCGCGGTGTATGTTATTTGGGAAGGAAAGTTAGCCAAGCACGTGTAAACTCTCTCTCTCTCTCTTTAAAACCTTGGTATTGTACACTCTTTCTACCTTTAGTTTGATCATGACTATGCTGAACTTAGTAAATTTGATACTTTTTCTCTAACAAATGCAATCAACGTATCACAAAAATGTATTAACACTTTTTCTCGTTAACAACAGCTTTCATTAGTATATGAAAGTTAATTAAACACGTTCGAAACAAAACAAATAATGTTATGAGAAAGTTTAGAAAGAAAACATTTGATATTTATGTTTTGAATGTTGCTTTATTTGAAAAATTCAACATTTTCTTAGTCCACACTAATTCCTCATTAATTAAACAAATTAAGACGTCCTTATTTCTGTATACCTATTTAAATAATGTGTATTTGAAGTGCACGCATGTGTTTGTGCATATGTATGTATGCATGTATGTATGTATGTGAATTAATAAATATACAGATAGGTATACACTCAAGTATACACACATATATAAAAACTATTATTCAGGTGTTAATAAAAGAGTGCTCAATGTCATGAACAGAGCTATTAATCACATATTAATAAATATACATATTATCCTACGTCGGTGGCAGAACTCGGAGTTTTATGCACTACGCAATCATCAGGTGTATATTGAAAACTCCGAGTTATGCCACCGATGTGGGATAATATGTATATTTATTAATATACATAGTTGGGGAGATGTACGTTGATTCGCCAGTAATTCCTTGCTTAATGCTCTAAAAAGCATTTATGTTACAAAACATTATTCTCGCGTCCGGAATTGACTATTTAACTTTTTTCCTTTTTTTTTTTTTTTTCTTTTTTTTAACCTACCTACTGTTATTCCAGAACGACTGTTTATTCTATTTTTCACATTTTCCAACCTGTCCGTTTAATTCAACCTTCTCTCTTTCCTTTTCTTTTTTGTTCCGGAAGCAAATTCATTTCGAATAAATTTTGCAGTGTATCCTTTCATTCCAACCTACCTGTACTATTCCGAGCTTATGAGTATTCACTTAGATGAAACATTATACCGACTTTATATCAAATTTCAACTAATGTGTCAGGCTACGAACTTATTGATCCACCCCCAGAATATTTTGCCCCGTCTCCAACTATGTACAAATACTTCATAGTAAGTAGCTCTGGTTGTTGCTTGAAAGTTAATCGTGTATTTTTCTTATGAAGATGTTTATTCTAATAAAGTCTGAAAAGACATTTGATTTTTATGTTTAATCCGTCCTTATTTAAATCTTTCACAGTTTAAAAAAACATAATGCTACAAAACGTTCTGAAGGAATGTATTTTCGCTTAAAGAGAATTAGTGTGCAATTAATTTATATTTATTAATAAATGTATTTTTTATCAAGTAAAAGTGATTAATTAATTTTCAGGTAGGGGCTAACAAAATATATTTTGTGGGACAGTCTGTGTTCTATTCTATTACTAGCCAAAACCTGTCATGCAAACATTTTTCTTAATAAGTTTCTTTATACAAATGTAAAGATTTGCAAGTGATAACTTTTTTCATCTCACTGAAACAAACTTGTAACACTTCTATAGTCCCTCTTTCTTTCTTTCTTTCTTTCTTTCTTTCTTTCACTAAAACCAACTAGTTCAGTGTTTTTAGGCAGTCAAAACGGAATAGTCCATTATTTACGAGGTATTAGCAGGGCGTAACGGTCGTGCAAGCAAATTAAGGGCGGGACAACAAAATTATAATATTTATTATTATTACTTATTATAAAATGGGTTGATTAACTTTAAGATAAATACCAGAACTGTTTTTTTTTTTTTTTAATCATATCACCCCAAGCAAGGCGGTGACGCCACTGATGCGCATGGGGCTACTTAAGGGTAGAATGATTGGAAAAGAAAAAGCCGGGGACCACATCCTAAACAGGAAACAAGGAATCAGCCTCTTCACCTGTTCAAAAGACGTGGGTGGAGTGTGAACCGGGCGATAGTTAAGTCTATCTACTCCAATTGAGAACAAAAAATGAGAAAAGAAAAATAAGTGAAAGAAGATTGGGAAAAAAAAGAAAGAGCCGGGAACCACATCCTAAACATGAAACAAGGGATAAGCCTCTTCACCTGTTCAAAAGACGTGGGTGGAGTGTGAACCGGGCGATAGTTAAGTCTATCTACTCCAATTGAGAACAAAAAATGAGAAAAGAAAAATAAGTGAAAGAAGATTGGGGAAAAAAAGAAAGAGCCGGGAACCACATCCTAAACATGAAACAAGGGATAAGCCTCTTCACCTGTTCAAAAGACGTGGGTGGAGTGTGAACCGGGCGATGTTGTTATTTATTTAGAAATTTTGTCAGCATTTTCAAGGGAATTCCTCCACGTTATTCCCCAATGGTCACTCATCTGTGTAATAAGCAGGCTTAATGTTGCTGAACTTTGGTGATTCGAACGAGAATTGGTGTTTCAACTCGATATAGCCGTAGCATACTCCATGATTGCTTATACTCTGAAAAAAGTTACATCTTTGGAAGTTCTGGTATACGGGCATATCTACTTTAAAAATCTGCATTTTTTTATTCCTAGTTTTAATCATGGATATGACAATTTCTCTTAATTGCTGTTGTTCCCAGGTTTACCCTGACCCGGGATAGTAGCACTTGTTAGGGTCCCAGCTATGGGCAAATAGTGATCTACCAAACAAAAACAAAACACTATGAAAGCATAAAAATACATTTTATAGTAAAAAAATACAATATATTTTAATATAAAAAATTACAAACAAGACATTTTTTTATAATCGTGTCCCCCCAAGCAAGGCAATAATGAGATAAGAGGGAAGAGAGAAAAGAAAATACTATAAGTGTGTTGTTGTAGAAAGGTTAAGAGGGCAGTGGGAGTCACGGAAATATAAGATGGCAATAGACGTTGCATTTGAACTGTTAGAGATTGTAGCTATCAGGGAAGCAAGTATGGGGAATGGATTTACACAGGCGGGAAGTAAAATAGAATTAGTGGCTGCATTTGCTTATTTCGACGGCAAAAGGGTGGGACCTAGTTGCCAATCTAATTGCACGGGTAAACTCATGAGGGAGGGTCACCAGGGAATAAAGCTCGTCAGATCAGAAACCGTGAAAATACTTGTAGAAAAGACAGAGAGAAGCCACATTCTGTCTGTGAGAAAGTGGCTGAAATCGAGCAAGCAGATCGGGACTAATTATATTCCTTTGGATTTTGTCAAGAACACCGAGATGAACAGCAGGAACACCTGAGCAGATATGGCAACAGTATTCAATGTACGGACGAATAGTAGATTTATAAATGTGCAAGATGGATTCTGGCGAGAAAAACTTCCTGTCTCAACATTGCGACCCAACCTTATTAGCAGTAAATGTAACTAATGATTCAATGCATTCATTCCACTTGAGGCCATTTGAGAGAGTGAGGCCGAGAAGGCGCAATATATTACTTTCGAAGAGTGGTATGGTCTATATTAATATCCATTTTGGAAGCATTAAAATTTACGAGCCATTTCTTACTCCAGTTCATTACAGATTGAAGGTTCTTTCCAAGAGCAGAAGCGAGATTTACTTTGTCGGCATTAAATGGTGGTATCATCTGCATAGTTGCCAACTTGGGAACTGACTACATCAGGAGAATCATTGATGAATATCAGAATATTAGGATAGAGCTTTGAGGGACACCCGCGTTCACATAAAAAGATTTAGAAGTATGTCCATTTATTACAATCATCATTTTACGATTTCACAGGAATGACTTGATAAAATCAAACAATAGTCCAGTTATACCATAATCCTGTACTTTGCACAGAAGATCAGCATGACAAACCCTATCAAACACTTTCGAGATATCCAGAGCAACAGCTCAGGTTTCGCCGTTCTTATCAAGGCCTGATATCTGTACTTTGTGATTGTCGCTAGCACATCAGCAGTAGACTTGGCGAAGCGGAAACCATACTGCTTGTCAGAAAATAATTTGTTGGATGTGAGATGCTGAATCATTTCAGCATTGATAATAGCCTCAAATACTTTCCCAAAAAGCGGTAAAACGCTGATAGATAGTTAGAAGGGTCGGAGGGCTCTCCAGAGCTTTAAAGACGGGAATTATAGAGGAAGACTCCTAAAAAGCAGGGAAGCAAGAAGTAGAAAGTTTGAAGAGGACAGGAGAGAGTTTAGGGGAACATTTCTTAAGGACTATGACTGGAATACCATCACATCCACTTGCTTTAGGCGAGTCAATCTTAGAAATAATGTTAGAGATCAGAGAGGGGGTTATGTATATATCGCTCAGTTAAGCCTCAGTTCTAAGAGGATATCGGGTGTGAGTACTCCAGATGAGTCAAGTGTGTCGTTGTAAGAGAAATTGCGATCATAGCACTCAGTCTTGGCTGCTGTGGATGTGAGAACTTCAAAATTATTGAGTAGTTGAGGGACCGAAGGTTTGCTATTATTTAGCACACTTTTGTAAAGCCGCTATTAGCCCTTAGAGCCAAACTTGCGGGATGCTATACGCTGCTTCATACTATTATGAGACAACAACTCAGCATCATTTAGGACACGCTTGCATTCATTACGAGCAGAAACAAAAAGGCTCCTATTGTAGTCAGACGCGTCGCTCCTGTAAAACCGGAAGAAGTAATTCCTAAAGGCATTGGCGGCCGTGAAAGCAGGAAAGAACCAAGGGGGAAAATGAGGCTTAAAATTTCGACGGCAAAAGGGTGGGACCTAGTTGCCAATCTAATTGCACGGGTAAATTCATGAGGGGGCGGTCACCAGGGAATAAAGCTCGTCAGATCAGAAACCGTGAAAATACTTGTAGAAAAGACAGAGAGAAGCCGCATTCTGTCTGTGAGAAAGTGGCTGAAATCGAGCAAGCAGATCGGGACTAATTATACTCCTTTGGATTTTGTCAAGAACACCGAGATGAACAGCAGAAGCACCTGAGCAGATATGGCAACAGTATTCAATGTACGGACGAATAGTAGATTTATAAATGTGCAAGATGGATTCTGACGAGAAAAACTTCCTGTCTCCTGCGACCCAACCTTATTAGCAGTAAATGTAACTAATGATTCAATGCATTCATTCCACTTGAGGTCATTTGGGAGAGTGAGGCCGAGAAGGCTCAATGTATTACTTTCGAAGAGTGGTATGGTCTATATTATGGTCTGCATTAAATAACCTATAGAGTTTGATATGCCGCTAAACAAAATCAGCAATATATATTTATAGAAAATAATCAGCAATATATATATTTCCAGTAAAATGATCAGCAATATATGTTTAGAGTAAAGCATCAATGTATGTATTGCTGGTCATTTTATTATAAGTATGCACAGTCTTTAATAGGGAGGCTAAAAACTTTGTTCCAAAAGACATCTCAAAAAAAGTCACGGAACGCTTCTCAGTCCACTCTTTGGTAGATATTCTGCCGGCAGAAGGGTCCTGGAAGGAGGAGGCAGTGAAAAGATATAATAACGGAAACGACGGCTTGATCAGACTTGCCAAAGGGACAGAGCTGCATGGCATGGCAAGAGTCAGGAATAGAAGTGTAATTGATCTAGTAGTGAGCTAAGTCCATCAAACTTATTGGAGAAACGCGTGGGAAAATCCATAAGAGATTTATAGTAAAATGACCAACAATACATATTTATATTAAAATGACCAGCAAGCAATATATATTTATAATAAAATAACGACAATACACATTTATAGAAAAATAATCAGCAATATATATTTAGAGTAAAATGACCAACAATACTTATTCATAGTAAAATGACCAGCAATATATATTTATAATAAAAAAAAAACAGTCATACATATTTTTAATAAAATAAGCGGCAATACATATTAGAAAAAGACCAGCAATATATATTTATAGTAAAATCAGCGACAATACATATTTATAGTAAAATCAGCGACAATACATATTTATAGTAAAATCAGCGACAATACATATTTATAGTAAAATCAGCGACAATACATATTTATACTAAAATCAGCGACAATACATATTTATAGTAAAATGATTGACAATACATATTTTAGTAAGATGAACAGCAATACAAATTTATAGTAAAATGATCGACAATGCATATTTCTAATAAAATGACCAGCAATACATATTTATATTAAAATGAGCGACAATACATATTTCTAGTAAGATGAGCGACAACACATATTTATAGTAAAATAAGGAACAATACATATTTTTAATAAAATGACCAGCAATACATATTTCTAATAAAATAACCAGCAATACATATTTATAGTAAAATGAGAGACACTACATATTTATAGTAAAATGAGCGACAATACACATTTATAGTAAAAGGAGCGATAATACACATTTCTAGTAAGATGACCGGCAATACATATTTCTAGTAAAATGATCGACAATACATATTTATAGTAAAATCAGCGACAATACATATTTCTAGTAAAATCAGCGACAATACATATTTCTAGTAAGATGACCAGCAATACATATAGTAAAATGATCAACAATACATATTTATAGTAAAATGATCGACAATACATCTTTCTAGTTAGATTACCAGCAATATATATTTATAGCAAAATGATATTTATCTAAAAGTAGCGACAATACATTTTTATATTAAAAGACAAACAATATATATTTATAGTAAAATGGCCAGCAATACATATTTGCAGTAAAATGACCAGATATATGTATTTATAATAAAATAACGACAATACATATTTATAGAAAATAATCAGCAATATATATTTATAGAAAATAATCAGCAATATATATTTACAGTAAAATGATTAGCAATATATGTTTAGAGTAAAATGACTAACGATACTTTTTATAGTAAATTGAGCGACCATATATATTTATCTTACAATAACCGCAATACATATTTTAATAAAATGGGCGAAATACATATTTATAGTAAAATGAGCGACAATCTATTTTTATCGTAAAATGTGCGTCAATACATATTTATAGTATGCTGAGCAGCAATACATTTTTACATTAAAATGACCGACATTTCATATTTATAATAAAATGACCAGCAATACATATGTATATTAAAATGAGCGTCAATACATATTTATATTAAAATGACCAGCAATATATATTTATATTAAAATGAGCGTCAATACATATTTATAGTAAAATGAGCGTCAATACATATTTATAGTAAAATGAGAAAAAATATATGTCTATCGTTAAATGTGCGACAATACATATTTATAGTATGCTGAGCAGCAATACATTTTTACATTAAAATGACCGACAATACATATTTATAGTAAAATGAGCGACAATATATATTCATAATAAAATGAGCAAAAATATATGTTTAACGTTAAATGTGCGACAATACATATTTATAGTATGCTGAGCAGCAATACATTTTTACATTAAAATGAGCGTCAATACATATTTATAGTAAAATGAGCGTCAATACATATTTATAGTAAAATGAGCGTCAATACATATTTATAGTAAAATGAGCAAAAATATATGTCTATCGTTAAATGTGCGACAATACATATTTATAGTATGCTGAGCAGCAATACATTTTTACATTAAAATAACCGGCAATACATATTTATAATAAAATAACCAGCAATACATATTTATATTAAAATGAGCGTCAATACATATTTATCGAAAAATGAGCGATAATACGGATTTATATTAAAATGGCCAACAATGATTATTTATTGTAAAATAAGCAGCAATAAATATTTATAGCAAAATGAGCGACGTTTTTTTTATATTAAAATGACCAGCAATAGATATATATATGATAAAATGAGTGACAAGACATATTTATAGTTAAATGACCAGCAATACATATATATATTAAATGACCTGCAATACATATTTATAGTAAAATGGCCAGCAATACATATTTTTTACAAAATGACCAGCAATACATATTTATAGTAAAATGATCAGCTGTACATATAGTAAAATGATCAGCTATACATATAGTAAAATGACCAGCAATACCTATAGTAAAATGACCAGCAATACCTATATATAGTAGAATGAACGACAATACATAGTTATAGTAAAATGACCAACAGTACCTATTCATACTTAAATGAGTGATAATACATGTTTATATTAAGATGAGCTACAGTACATGTTTATTTTAAGATGAGCTACAATACATATTTATAGTAAAATGTCCATCAATACGTATTTATAATAAAATGAGCAACAATACATATTTATAGTAGTAATACATTTTTCTTTATTTGAAGGCATACAACTGCGTTTAAAATATTTAGATTTTGGCATTAAACCCATAGAGGTTGATATGCCGCTAAACAAAATCAATCGATTTAAATCATAGTTTAACATAGTATGAACACCGATTACAGACATTGTAAGAAGATTCTATACCATCTTGGCCACCAAGTAGGCCATGTTTAGAAAGACGTATAATGGCAGTAATGGATACATAAATTTTATATATCAATCAATACAAAAGTATGATTTTTTTATCGAGTCGAGCAAGTGAGTTCTGCAGAGAAGACGTGGGATGATAAGCCATTAAAAATGTATAAATACATTGTGGCAAGTAACAGAAATCATATCGGATCTTTGTCTCCTGCGGTGCCGACTAACCTCGTCGTAATGCTTGTCTATATAAAAACTAATAAGACAAGCTCGTTCTTAGTTTTAGTAATGGGATGAGAAGACAGATTGATTTTCCAGAACACTGGAATGAAGAATTTTTCGAGTTTTAAGAGTCCTCAAAACCTGGTACGTTATTAGGTATTCTCCAATGGACAGGCAACATTGTTCGTTGTTTACCGTAAAATGTTTTACAGTTTTGACATCTCCTTTAGCATAGAAAATATTGGTCAACTTTTTACGTTTGTAATTATCTAATGTTAAATTCATGAAAACAAGTTTTTTTTAAGAAAAATGGTCCTCGTCGTTGCCTTGAAGCAAAGTGTCAATTAAATCATTTTGGGAACGAAATTCTCCTAACGATGTGCAATAAAGATGAAGTGACTTGATTTCAGCCATTGTAGTCAAAGAATAGAAGGATCTTTTCTTTTCTTTTTCTCTCCTTTTTTCTTTCTTTTTTTTCTTTCTTGCTAGCGTTCTAGCTTTCTTTCTTTCAAACTTTCTTGTTTTTCTTTCTTGTTAGCTTTCACTCTTTCTCTATCTGACTCTCTCTTTTTCTCAGCCGGATTTTCACTTTCTTTCTCGTTTTCTCAATCTCACATTTTCGGTTTCTATGTTTTTCTCGCTTTCTTTTTTTCTCGCTTTCTTTTTTTCTTGCTTTCTTTTTTCTCGCTTTCTCTAATGACTGTTCGCAGTTTGTAATGGTATGGACTTAAAATCACTGAACTGTTCACACTCTTGTTATAGACATCATATCACTTTCAAGCAAACATTCTTAAAAGGCATGAATCTGTTTATCACTTTATATTAGTAATCTATCCCATATATAGATAACGAACGAAACAGTTTTTATCTCTACTGCGAATAAACTTTGATATGCAAGATGTCTTTTATTTTTTCACATTTAACGCGTTTTATACAATGACATTAAATAAATATTTAGGTAGTATTATTTTGCTTGTATGCGATATTTAATAAAGATAGATTCATTAATGATTAATCAATATTTTATTTAAAAAAACTAAATATCATTTCACAATGCCTCGTAATCCAGGAGCACAGGAATTATCAGATTTCTAATTACTTGGTTTACAATCAAAACCCAAAAGAAATAACTGGACAGTGATTTTGCAAAGTCTCGGATTACCGAAAAAATGGAAATAGTCAAACAGAATTATATATTATGTATGCTTAAAATGTGTAGCCCTGACATAAGAGAGTTGTCGGAACCGGATAAAAGTCTCTTATATCCGAGTTTATCTTATATCCGGGTTTGGTCTATTTTATATGCATTACCACAGGCTCTAATTTGGGACCTGATAAAATATATCTTATATCCGAGTTTCTCTTATATCAATGTCTCTTATATCCGGGTTACACTGTATCTAAATATTGAAATAAATATTGCGTCCGCACTTCTCGGTTTTCGCGTTTCGCGGGTGGGTTTCGGAACACATTAACCGCGAAAAGCGAGGGAACACTGTATACTCGTTTGTGTAGTACTGACCTGTCAAGGCAATTGGGTTTCGCCTCAATGTCGGACTCCGAGTTAGGTGGAGAGCACAAGCAGTGAATGTCAATACATCAGAATTACGAATAACCAAAACAAGAAACCCAAAGAATGCATTTCAGACTCCAATTCTAAAAAAAGAAATGAATAATGAATTTCCAAGATTTCTCATGCATGCGTCCCTACATGAAACTTCCACTATCAAAACTATCCTCTTTCCTGATTGAAAAGATGTTACCCAGTATGATTAATCCTAAAACAGAAAATTGGGACTCAGCAATTTGCTGGTCAGTTAGTTAAGTGCCATACGTGATACACGCTTTTTGGGCGATCATGTCTTGAATGAGACATCACTGACTGGGCAGAAGATTATCCCACAGTAGGTTGCTATTGATTTCTGCAGTATACTGGTTTTCCAGCCAAGGCTATAGAACCCAATCTGTTCTATTATTTAAACCATAACTGGAGAGAAGAGACAGATTAATACCTTTCCCAGGGGTATTTGTGCGTAAGTGAGTGCAAGGAATTCAACTTGAATTTGAACTCAGCTTCTCGCTTTGTCGTTCCGAGTCGATATCCACTGCACCATAACGCACAATTTGCTGCAAGATATAGAAAATAGGAAACACGCAGAAAATATAATAAAAATAAAGACTTTTCATAACACCAAGATAAATAGCTTCACCATGAAAGACTGAACTTTTCTAAAGGAGTCATTGAAAGTGTTATCTCTGACACCACCTGAGAAAAATCACATTTACCTTAAGAAGCCAGTGCGTCAGTGATTACCATAGAATAATCATTGAAAAAAAAGCATTACAAAGAATACATATCCTTACCATAGAATAACAATTGAAAGAAAAGTATTGCAACAGGTACATATCCTTACCGTAAAATAACAGATGAAAGAAAAGCATTACAACGAATACATATCCTAACTGTAGAATAACAGAGAAAAGAAAAGCATTACAATGAATACATATCCTTACCGTAAAATAACAGATGAAAGAAAAGCATTACAATGAATACATATCCTAACCGTAGAATAACAGAGAAAAGAAAAGCATTACAATGAATACATATCCTTACCGTAAAATAACAGATGAAAGAAAAGCATTACAACGAATACATATCCTAACTGTAGAATAACAGAGAAAAGAAAAGCATTACAATGAATACATATCCTTACCGTAAAATAACAGATGAAAGAAAAGCATTACAATGAATACATATCCTAACCGTAGAATAACAGAGAAAAGAAAAGCATTACAATGAATACATATCCTTACCGTAAAATAACAGATGAAAGAAAAGCATTACAACGAATACATATCCTAACTGTAGAATAACAGAGAAAAGAAAAGCATTACAATGAATACATATCCTTACCGTAAAATAACAGATGAAAGAAAAGCATTACAACGGATACATATCCTAACCGTAGAATAACAGAGAAAAGAAAAGCATTACAATGAATACATATCCTTACCCTAAAATAACAGATGAAAGAAAAGCATTACAATGAATACATATCCTAACCGTAGAATAACAGAGAAAAGAAAAGCATTACAATGAATACATATCCTTACCGTAAAATAACAGATGAAAGAAAAGCATTACAACGAATACATATCCTAACCGTAGAATAACAGAGAAAATAAAAGCATTACAATGAATACATATCCTTACCGTAAAATAACAGATGAAAGAAAAGCATTACAACGGATACATATCTTTATCGTAGTATAACAATTGAAAGGAAAGCATTACAACGGATACATATCCTTACCGTAGAATAACAGATGAAAGAAAAACATTACAACGGATATATATCTTTATTATAATATAACAATTTAATGAAAAGTATTACATCGGATACATATACTTACCGTAGAATAATAATTGAAAAAAAAATCTTTACAATGAATACATATCCTTACTGTAGAATAACAATTGAAAGTAAAGCATTACGACGGATACATATCCTTACTTTTCTCACATCTTCAATTCCTAGAAAAATAAAAATAGGTTACAATATTGAGCCAGTTAAACCATATATTCCTACTTCACTAAGGTGGGGGGAGTTTCAATTGCCAAAAATTTTGACATCATAAGAATAGATGCAGGTATCGCGCAACATGTAGACATGGTGGCCAAACGGGCCCAGCCCATACGGAAGAAGAATGCCACTATAAAGTAAAATATGCTGTCAGGAAATCCATCCAACATACACGCGATCATGCGACTTCTAGAAAAAGGAAAACAGGAAATAGTCGAGGTGAAGTATAAACGATGTTGGTTGTTTTATTTTTATGGCTTATCAACCTCGGCGGTCATTTATTGCTAACTAAATTTTATTTATTTATTGCTGGTAATACCTTTTCTTTTTCAACAATTTATTGTTGTTTTTATATAAGTTTTGTGTCTAGTAATACTTTTTTCTTTTTGAGTATCAAGATTCATTGGGATTTGTTTTTAAGGGCAGGGTCTCCAAGTCCTACCCTGTTATTTAACCCATAACTGGAGGGAAGGGATGGATTAATACCTTTCCCAATGGTACCAGTGCTTAAGTGAATGCAAGGTATTCAACTGGAATTCGAACTCGGCTCACCGATTTCTCTTTCCGAGCCGATATCCACTGCACCACAACACACATCCGTCACTAAACGCTTACAGCACCTGGTATTCCCAAGCGGTCACCCATCTAAGTACTGACCAGGCTCAATGTTGCTTAATTTCGGTGATCGAGCGAGAACCCGTGTATTCAAGGTGATATGGCCGTAAGTCTATAAACGATGTATCTCATTCATAAAAGCAAGGCAAATAGTGCAAAAATACATGAAAAACGCTTTATATGCAAAAATAACGGAGAAAATGAATACAACGAATACCAATCAACCTGACACATACAGAGCCCTCATTGAGAAGCTCGTGCACTTAAAAACGAATGACTGGCCTAAGTTTCGGAACTACTTGAAAGACATTTACTCCAAGGTAACCAAATTCCTACCCAAAATCGATTTGACAAACTCGAAGAAATGGAGGTGGAGAGCTAAAAACCTTCAAACTCAAAACCGTGGAAATTTAAATCACAACTACATACTAAGCTAAATTCCGAAAACATTTAGCAACAATGTAGTAGTATCGTGTGCAAATTAATAAGCATGTATAAATATAGAATAACTGGTGGGATAAGAAGAAAAAAAAATACTGTCGTCACAAAGGATACGGGGAGATGTGCTACGACTACTACTACGCACAAATAAATGCGAAACATAACACATGTATCAAACAAGCCAATAGAACTGCCGTGGAATAAAGGCAAATATAAAAGAACTGCTTCTGCTAATAGCAGACTTGTCACCAGTATTTGTTTGCCTTCAAGAACTATTCCTTAAGCAAAATAACAAACTGAATAGAAAAGAATACCAGCATTACATCTACACACGTAACACTGGGCTTCGAGTATTCTAGTTAGGAATGATGTACCTCAAAGTAAAATAAATATAACAACTTTACAGGCTACTGCTGTTAAAGTGACCTTCAGTCAAGTCCCATACGTGATACACACTTTGGGCGATCATATTCACAGGCTAACAAACATCTGCTCAGTATATATCCCACCGAATGAACCAGTAAATGAAGCCGAAATTCATGAAATTATAAAGCAACTCCTCACACCCTTTATAAACTGTCACAGTAGCATATGGGGTCTGAAAGACACAAACCAAAAGGGAAGGACCTTAGAAACAATAATAAACAATGATTTATGCTTTTACAAAAATAAAACACCAATTTATATAAGTCCATTTACTGACAGCTACTCTGCTATAGTCTGATCCTTATGTGATCCATCAATTTATATGGATTTCCCTTGGAAGGTACTAACAGACACATACGATAACGATCACTTTCCAATTGCCTTACGAAACCCAGAACATAACGAAAATATCTTCTCCGTTGGAAATTGGGCGGAACTGGGCTGAGTTTTAAATCTAAAGTTCCGAAAAACTTGTGGAAGGAAAAATGCATCAAGGACTTTTATGGAAAGGACTTATCTTTATAGCATTCCAAAAAGTACAGCACTAAAAAAATTCAACAGACTTTGGTTCAATGAGAAACGTAAAGAAGCTAAGAACAGCTTTGAGGGGGTTGAATAAACAGCCTACAATCTCTAATTTGATGCAGTTTAAGCAACTACTATCAAAAACACAGAAAATAATTAAAGAAACCAAAAGCGAATGTAGAAAAAACTACGTGAACACACAATTCTGCTACAAAAACAAAATCTGTCTGGAATATGATAAAGAAAATAGCAGGTAAATACCATACGAACACTGTAAACACCTTTCAGTAAATAACTCTAAAATAACCAGCAAAAGGTTATAGCTGAGCAACTAGTCAAAACAATCTCTAAAAAGTTAGTGTCTACACTCTCAAACATACAGGCAACGGCTGTAGTCAGTGTTTCACCAAGGACAATCAAACGAATCTTTCTGGAACTAAATAAACTTCCTAACCACAAAAACTTGATAGAGATGCTTGACAACCTTGATGTTTTTGGAAAAGACGTTAGGATAATCAAGAATCTATATTGGCAGCAAGTCGCTTGTGTGCAGATAGGAAGCGAACTCAGCAGGTATACTAAAATAGAAAAAGTCGTAAGACAAGTATGTGTTTTCTTAGCCGATCTATTCAAACCTGTACAACGAAGCAATTATGAGAGAAATAAAACCTTGCCAGGATTCGTCATTGGCGGCCACAATCTCAACAATGTAAAATACGTGGATGACATGTTGCTGATAACAGACAATCAAGAGAAATACAGGCTTTCTACAGAAGATAGCAAAAGAAAACAAGGACTGGGCATAAACTTCAAGAAAACTGAATATATAGTCGTCAGCAAAAAGAAGAGTCCATTATGCCAATTACAAGTTGGAGAAACTAAAATAAAACAAGTGAAGAAATTTAAATACCTGGCAAGTGTACTGACAGAGGTTGGATAGTGCGACGTGAAAATCCAAAGACGCATTGACATGGCCAAAGACGCATTTCAAAAGATCACCAAAAGTACTGGGAGACAGGAAAGTCTCATTGGAAAGGAAGAAAAGAGTGCTGGATTGCTATGTGATATATGTCCTCCTGTATGGAAGTGAATGTTGAATAATCCCTTCAAGGATGAAAGAAAGGTTTGAGGCAGCAGAAATATGATTTTACAAAAGGATACTGAGTATACAATGGACGGAACACGTGTGCAACGATGAGGTGTTGGAGAGGATGCAAACGAGAAGAAAACTGATACTTAACATCAGCAAGAGACAAATGAGGTTTCTGGAACACGTAATGAGAAAAGAGGGCCTGGAGAATTAAATACTCACAGGACGAATAGAATGAAAGTGAGACAGGGGAAAGCAAAGCGAGATCTATTTGATAGGTCTGAGCAAGTGGGTGGTGGATCGGTGGGGTTTGAAAAAGATATCAAAAGAAAATATATTGAGAGCGATAAGACAGAGACAAGTGGACATCTATAATCGCCTTCGTCTTGAAGGGACATGAAGAAGAAGAAGAATAAAACCTCACCCACTCACATTCTAGAACAAATTTCAGGGCATATTGTAAAACCACCCTAACCATACACTCATCTATACAGACGTGTCAAAATGTGAGGATAACACAGGATGTACAGTAGGGAGCAAAAATATTTTTAAAAATCTCCCAAAGGAAAGCTCCGCGGAGACTTATGCAATAAAGCTAGTTCTCAACATTATCACAGAGTCAGTCAGTCAGTTAAGTGCCATACGTGATACACGTTTGGGCGATCATGTCTCGAAAGAGATATGACTGACTGGGCAGAAGATTATCCCGCAGTAGGTTGCCATTGCTTTCTGCGGTAGACTGGTTGCCGACCAAGGCTATAGAACCCAATCTGTCCTGTTATAAATAACCCATAACTGGAAGGAAGAGACGGATTAACACCTTTCCCAAGGGTATTTGCGCGTAAGTGAATGCAATGAATTCAACTGGAATTCGAACTCGGCTCTACCGATTTCTCGTTCCGAGTCGATATCCACTGCGCCACAATGCACATCCTTATCACAGAGAGCAAACTAAAAAGAATTCTTCAGTTTTTTAGACTCACTATCCGCCCCGATGACTTTAAAGGAAAACTTCCAACAACCCAGTCGTTATCAAACTACAATGCAAAATAAGCACTACTTGCAGACATAAAGACTTCAAACTATATTTGACTAGCAGTATAGCCCGGCGTTGTTCGGGTGTAATGAAATCTTTAAAACTAATCCATGGTCCTGGAATTCAGACTCTTTGGACGTTGGCACGAAAGACTAAAAAGCAATAGTTGTTTCCAGTTAAAGCGAAACCGTAGACTGAAAGAAAAATGAATGGATGTAAGTCAAATTTTGATTTCCTGGTATTGATATCAAATTTTCTGCACTATTCTAAGAACTGCAACCTTGAAACTTCTGAATATTGTTTCTTATATCTTTGTCTATAAGTGTATCAAATTTGATTAAAATCAGACCACTCCTTCTATAACCCGACTTTTTCGATTATAGATTTTCGATATTTATCGGGGTTACCTCAACACAAAACGTAGCTAAGAACACTCGCAGACGCTTATAGTACAACTGTGTAAATTTTTTAAAAACATCGGTTCAGCCGTTTAGGAGTCTATATGTAACGAACATACACACACAGAGAGACAGACAAAGTTCCATTTATAAATAAGTTTAGATTTAGATTCCTAGCCATATCGGAGTGGAAGGTAACAATAAAGTAGACTTAAAAGCCAAATCAGATTTAGATATGGATGTCGACTCAAGTACAGAAATTCCATACATTGACTTTATGGAGATCATTACCAAATATATTCAAAACAATGGCAACGGTGCTAAGACGATAACGCACACAAACTCTTCGCAATTCAGCTCAAACTAGAAGAAAGTCGACTTCCAAAAAATCTAAAAAAGAAGTAGTACCGGCCTGTTTACGCATTGGCCACACAAGAATAACTCACTCGTCCACGCTAAACAACAAAGATCAACCAGAATGCCAAGCATATGAAACGGCATACACTTTTATACATATTAACAGTGTTCAGCTCTTGCAGTCTCAAGGCAAAAATGCAATAAACAATATGATCTCTTCAAGAAAGCAAAAGTGGATGACATATTCTTTCTTGAAATAGTGGGCCTTTACCAAAAATTATAAACCATATGAGAATGTCAACAAAACCAATTTCTCTACAAACTATCTGAAAAGATTACATCAATGAAACCGACTCTCGACCCAAAACCCTCTACAGAATAAATCAATGAAACCTGATCTACGAACTGATTTTCAAAGAATATATATCCTATTTATACGAATCTATTGAAAAAGTTTCGTCAGTATGATATAACACATTGATTGATATGGTGTATAACAACAAACTAAACCAAACATTTTCTTTGATAGCGTGGAGAAAAGTTTGGAACATTAGTCGTTCAAATCTTCCGAGATACGCAATGAATATCATTTCATAAAAAATACATGAACAGCGATAATTCTAATGTAAGGAAGCCGAAAACTGTTTGATCTCATTTTTTCACGGGGATTAGAAAGTCATTCATGATGTTAATTTTGTTTGAAATTTATGTGAAATTAATCTAATGTCTGGATTTGATTCCTCTCCACTTCCTGTCATGTGTGGCCTTTATCAAGCCTCCCGGTCCCTGTTCCCACAAGTTCGGCAGGTATTTGGCCCACTGCATTCTCCTATCTCTCTTGTTCTCAATATGCCCTGTGAGTGTTACGTTTTCCAAGCCCTCCTTCCTCATTATGAGTCCAAGAAATTTCAGCTGTCTCTTTCTGAGAACGTTTACCACTTTTTTAAGGCCTTCTCGATGCTCGCTCGCGCCCTCCATGGAAGTTTTCGTATCCTTCTACAGAGCCACATTTCTGTTGTCTCCAGTTTCCTCTTCATATGTGGTGAGATTATCAAGCATCCAAGAGGATTGATATCACATAGCAATTCAGCACTTTTTTTCGTTTCTAACGAACATTTCTTGTTTCTTTGTACTTTTTAGCTTTTGGAGTGCATCTTTCTCTAATTCGATTCCCATTCGGATTTCGGTGTTACATTTTCATCTGGGAAGTGTTATAACAGAGGATCAGATTTTGGTTAGCCGTCCAAAAATTGCTCATAGACCATCGGTACATTCCGTTTTGATGAAGCCTCAGGCGACTGGTAATGACTTCAGCCCTCTCCCAATGGATAGATATTGCCTGTGTGAATACTCTACCCTAAAAATGTTTGATTTGAGATTCGATTCATACCCCACCCATTTGTTATTTCATGGGGGAATTTTTATATATTTTGTATATTGTACATAAAGAAATGTTTGACATTTGGGGCTTTTTGTAGGTCCCCTGATTGTATGAGGTATTGTGGTATATGAAGGATTGATTGATGACGGGTACGTTCTTGTGGTGAATGAGGAAATTGTAAAGAACGCCTGGGTCGTGAATCGGGTTAGCTAATAAGATAGTTAATGAAGACCTATCTGAGCTTCTCCCCCGAACTGGCCTTGTGCCACAATTATGTAATTTTTACATAAAAAATCTTATGAATACCCCACCCTCGTAGCTCGAACTGATATTTATTTAAACAGCCCCCACCACGGCTAAGGCCAAGGAAATATTTTTAAAAAAAATAACAACGTATAGATCGATTATTTATTCCTGTTAAATACAGAAAATGTGGCACAAGACCAAAAAGGGGGGTGAGCAGAAGTCGGTCTTCAGCTAATTGCATTCACAGCCCAATCACTTTCTCTATTTACCACAAGAATATCTATTCTTGAAAATACAAGAAATGTGGGACATGGCCGAAATGGGGGGGGAGGGTAGTCTTCGTAACCATCCTATACCTAGCTAATGACATTCACGACCCAATCACTCTTAACAATTTCTAATTTACCACAAAATCTCATCAGTCATCTTACAATCCTGCATATACCATAATACCACATGTTAGCAAAAAAAGTAACAAATCCATGAGATAAAAATTAAAAAAAAAAAAACGTATAGATGAGTTACAAAATCTACAGGAATACTTACCGATCCGAGAGATGCAATGATAAATTTGCATATGCCAGACTGTATAATTTATATATTTAAAGAAGGGGATATAAAAGTTCTAAATGGAATAGTAAACAATAAATCACGTTGCTAATTAAGTCACATTTTTTTTAATCATATCACCCCGAGCAAGGCGATAACGCCACTGATGCGCAGGGGGCTACGTAAGAGTAAAAAGATTAGAAAAGAGAAAGCCGGAAACCGCATCCTAAACAGGGAACAAGGGATGAGCCTCTTCACCTGTTCAATAGAATGTAAATATCATTAAATACATAGCCGACTATATTACTCGTTTCCGATCAAAATCGTCTGCCAAGGCGGGTAGCCAATCCCCATTACATACAACCACTCAATCCAGGGTCCACCTATAGTTTGTACTGTTACTATGCTCAGTGAAACTTAGAGTTTCTGGGACAAGAGTGCATAATTTGATGTGACTTTTTTGTTTTTTGTTTTTGTTTTTTTTTTTTAAGTCAGCACGCGAAAATCATCGGTCACGATGACTTGTGACATCGTGCTAACGCAATCAACGACGGCTTCCAATCTGTTCGGTCAACACAATTAAACCAGTGGTATGTGGTTTTCAGGCACTTTCCGAAAAGTGCCGGGCACTGGGATCGCCTCACCAGGTCGATAATATCAAGAAGTCACCTCCATGAGAGAGAGATTCGAACAAAGGTTTCATGATCAGAAAACTAACGTTCTAACCACTCAGCCACGCCATATAAGCTTACGTTTAAACTAAATGAGTCGAGTTGAGTACTTTTCAGCGCGTGAAGACAGACGTGAAATAATTCGTGAACTTCATTGTTTAATATAGTCTGTCATGAATTGAGTGTGAAATTCAGTGTCAATCCGTCCACTACCGCAATCAGTAAGTCTATTTAACCGTCACGAGCCTGTCAACGTCTACTGATTTTCTTTTTAATCCTCTCATTAGATTACTAGCTATGAAATTTTAGGTAATACGAAATGCCCCCCCCTCTTTTTCGCCATCTTTCCTCCTCCCCCTCTCTGCAAGTGACGCACTCTCCCAACTCAGCTCTTATTAAACATGACAAGAATTCAAGCGATTTAATTGAATTTTATCGATAAGTGAAATTTTCTTGAATATCGATCTTTTGCAAGAATGATAGACTCGTAACCGTGATGCCCTGTTTTAGTTGCTTTTTCTTTCCGGACGGAGTTAATATCTGAACTTTAGAAAAGGAAAAGCACAAAACAAACAAATTCGTTCATCTGTAGAAAAAAATAAAAGGTATTTTGTTTCATTCTCAGAAAGATTTTTTCCCCATTCAATCGAGGCATCGTTGCACCTATTAGAGTCCTAGCTATAAACAAATAGTTAACTCTTAAACTGGGGTCAAAGCATTATGACTATAAAAGATTTTATCATAAAGCTTCGAAAATACGCACATTCTGTAGCGCAGGAAGACGTCGTCAGTGATGTACTTTATTCAGGTCAATAGGCAGTTTCGGGTCTTGCAACATCATACTACCCTCGCTGAGTTGACCCCGCCAGAGCTGATCAGACTCCAACGCACCCTCCTTCCGTTCTATACTATACGACACTATTTATTTTGTAATATATACAAAATTACGGCACAAGGCCTAAAAAGGGGAGGGGGAGAGGTTGGTTCTCGCTTAACTATCCTATACCTAGCTAAAACACTATCACGACCCATTCATTCGTTACAATTTGCTCAGTTACCAAAAGAACCCATCCATCTACTCCCAATCCTTCATACACCACAATGCCACAAACTAACAAGGGGCACCTAAAAATAGGGAGAATAACCCATGACAATAAAATGTTTTTATGTACAACATAATAATTTATTTTTCTAAGCCGACTTGTGTTTAATACTGGCAGGAAACACGTAAGAAGAGTCCATAGCGTTCGGGTAAGTTGGGTTTTTCAAGCAGTCGGAAAACAATTTAAAATAAGAATACCATCAACACATTTTTTGACAAAAATTTACCAGTAAACATTTTAATTTCGACAAAGTATATTCAAAAAGAATGGTAATGATGCCGAGAGAATAATCACACAAAACTTTTCGCAATTCAGCCCAAACCATATCTAGAAAATCTACGCATTAGCCACACCAGAAAAACCCACTCGTACCTTCTAAACAATTAAGGTCAACCATTATGCCAAGCATGTGAAATGACATACACTATTAAACTTATATTTATATTAACAATGTTCAGACCTTGCCGTCTCAAAACAAAAATGCTATAATCTAAACATTTATGGGTCATTCAAGAAATCAAAAATGGATGGCAATCCATTTATTTCTTTAAAATATATAAACCAAATGAAAATGTTAATAATCCGGATATAAGAGACCCTGGTATAAGAGAATCTCGAATATAAGAGAGATTTTCTCTGGTCCCAAATTAGAGCCTGTATATAAAATAGATCAAACCCGGATATAAGATAAACTTTTATCCGGTCCCGACAACTCTCCTATATCAGGGTTAAAGAACTTCTCTATAAACCGTATATCTGGAAAGAATACATCAATGAAACTAGTCAGTTAAGTGCCATACGTGAAACACGCTTGGGCGATCATGTCTCGAACGATGCAATCCCAAATTTCAAAACTGAAAGAAAAAAATGACTACGGAAGATCAACGATATTCGCTACTCTGTCGCTATTTTCATAGCAAATGTTTCAGTCAGTCAGTTAAGTGCCATATGTGAAACATGTCTTTCGAGACATGACTGACTGGGCAGAAGATTATCCCGCAGTAGGTTGCCATCGCTTTCTGCGGTAGACTGGTTGACAGCCAAGGCTATAGAACCCAATCTGTCCTGTTATTTAACCCATAACTGGAGGGAAGAGACAGATTAATACCTTTCCTGAGGGTATTTGCGCGTAAGACTATCGTCAAAAAACCTCTTTACAAAACTACGTCAATAAAATCTGATATAGAAATTGATTTCCTACAAAGACTACATATTCTATTCATACGAATCTATCCTAAAAATTCGTTGGCATTGAATAACCCATTGAAATGTTATGTTGTAGAATAAACGAATTTTAAACGCCTTCCTGTCATATCTGTTGTAAAACTTATAATTAATGTGTAAATTATAAGTATTTTAAAATAGTTACTTTTCAATCACCCTATACATCCAAAATCGTCGATACCTACGTTTAATTCATAACTTGTTCTGAAGAATTGTAATAAGCGATCACTTTCGTAGACGTATCTCATCTTTTGCCACGCCAAACGACTTTCACAGCTTACACGACGTTGTAGCTGTCAGAAAACGACTCCACATTGTAATAATTTTTATTGATTGATTTGTGATAGAATGAACAGAGACGGACACAAGTCGGCTGGCCGCGCACAATGAACATAAGATATATTTTGCCTCCGGCCATCTATGCTGTTCCCAACCGGCAGCTGACTATCCATCTCTTTTTTTTTTTCCGGTGAAATCACCTTCGTTTATCAACACTGATTGGCGTTCGGAAGGAGGAACAGGTGCCACTTGGATCATTCTCTTTCACTTATTTCCGATACAACGATATTCACAATGCTGAATATGGTGGCGTCGAGCCGAACAAACACCAGCGTACGTTTCCCAAAGACAATTGCCAAGTGTCAACAATTTATCTAAAATAATAATTTTAAAAAAAGTAATAATAAAACAGGCACGTATATTTCCATAAGATAAACTTTCCTTCTTTTTTTTTTTTTTTTTTAATACTAGCGTCTTTCCTGAAGTGGGGGGAGAAAGACGTTCGAGGGAAGAAAAAATACTAATTAAACAGCATTCCCCTCTTTCAAGAATGTGAGGGGACAGAAACAGATAATATTCGTAGGTAGAGTAATGTCTCCCAATCGAGAAACGGCGCCGGTGAAGCAGATGTTCAAAAGTCGTTCTGTTCATCATCTATCTTTTTGTGAACATCGTTCAGATCTGTTATAGTTGATAGCGTTTTTGTTAGATTTTGGACGAGAACGCTCTTTGTCAGATTCGCGAGTGTAACTCTTTCTAACATTCATATATTATCAGGCTTCGTTGTTCTAGTCTGCCATTTCTGTTTGATAAAATCAGCAACAAAAAATAACTAAACCCACAAAGTTTTAATTAAATAATTAATTTTTTTCTTAAAGAAAAACAAATGCAATTTTTTTCAGGTTTAAAAATGTGCGTAAAATAGGCATGCCAAGAGTTTGGAACACATCTTCACAGTTATAAGATTTCAGCTAAACCTCAGAAGCCTAAGTTCCTGGGTATGACGATAAACTGCGTCCGGCAGCAAGACCTAAGATTTGGGAGGTTGTGAGGAGCATGGAACCACCTCTTAATTGCTATAGTTTCCAGGCCCACCCTAACCCGAGGTGGTAGCACCTCCTAGGGTCCCAACTATGGAAAAATAGTTAACCCCCAAACTGGGGTCAAAACACTATGAAAGTATAAAAATAAAATTTTATAGAAAAATATACATTTTTTTAAGGAAAAAAATTATTACCAGCAATGCATTTTTGAATACAAAAACTAGAAGACATCTTCAGTTTTCTAAAATAAAAAAATAAAAAATTTTTCATCAAAATCTGACGAAATCGACCTTCTCACTATAACCGAACATTTTAAAAATACCTTAAAACCCTGCCTTTTTGGCATTAAATATCCCACAGGTTGATATGCCGTTAAACAAAGCTCAAACTCAGGAGCCCAATTTGAACCTCAATATCAGTTTCTTAGCATATTTGATGTTTTTTAATCAACTCAGTTTACGGCCATATAACGTTAAAACACCGGTTTCCTAACGAGCACTGATATTAAGCAGAGTCAAGACTGGTCAGTACTTCGATGAGTGACCGCTTGAAAATGTCAGGTGCTGTGGGATTGGGTATGCGAGTGGCGTAATAGAATTGTTAATCGGAATTGTTAATCGGGGTGCCTGGTTCTAATTCCAGTTTGTCATTTACGCGCAAATACCCTTGAGAAAGGTATAAATCTTCTTGTACCCAACGGTGTGGGTTAATTAGTAAGACTTGCATCACTAAACCATTATCTTTAAAAAAAAATTCTTACAATCTTAAAATATTTTCTAGCTTTAAATAACCTGCAAATGGCTGATAACCCGTAGAAAATGAATGAATCAATCAATCAATCAATAAGCAGCTGTATTCAAATTTTACTATATCTTGTAACTTAAGCAACAGGTCCCACCCTTTTGCCATCAAAATAGTCAAATTTGACCGTCGCTTCTACTTTGCTTCTGTGCCGTGCCGTGCCCCTTCAGAACGTAGGCGATCATGGCCTTCCACATATCCCTATCTCCCGTAGCTCTTAACACGTCTTCTTCTGTTATCCCATTCAAGCCCTCCTTCCTCACTACATGTCCCAAAAACCTCAGCTGTCTTTTCCTGATGTCAAGTATCAGTTTCTTTTTCGTGTCCATCATTTATCTGACCTGTGAGTATTAGATTTTCCAAGCCCTCCTTCCTCCTTACATGTCCCAGAAACCTCAGCTGTCTTTTCCTGATGTCAAGTATCAGTTTCTTTTTCGTGTCCATCCTCTCCAAAACTTATTCGTTGCTCACCTTTTCCATCTATAATATTCCTCAGCATCCTTCTGTAGAACCACATTTTGGTTGTTTCAAGTCTTTCGTTCATCTTTGATGAGATTATCCAATATTCGCTGCTATAGTGAAAAACAGACATGAGATAGCAATTCAGTAATCTCTTCTTTGTTTCCAGCGAAATTTTCCTGTCTCTTAATACTCTATTCAGCTTATGGAATGCATCCTTAGCCATGACAATACGCCTTGGGGTTTCAGTGTCGCACTTTTCATACTCTGTTAGAACACTTTCCAGGTATTTAAATTTATGTACCTGCTTGGTTTTAGCATGCCCGACTTCTAGTTGTTATTTCGGGCTCCACTTTTTGCTGGTCTTGTGGTTTATATGTAATTCTTTTGTTTTTTTGTTTTTTTTCCACTTTCTTTAACTACTCGCGGTAGGAGGTCATGTAGTTTCCTTTCCGTGTCAGCTATCAGGACTGTATCATATGCGTATCTTATATTGTTCAGATTGTGACCGCCAATGATGAATCCTAGCAGGATATCTAGCGCTCTGAGAATTGTCTCGCTGTATAGGTTGAATAGGCACATCCTTGTCTTGCACCCCTTTCTATCTTTGTATATCTGAATAAAATCGTACACCAATAGCCGAAATTTAATTTCTTTGTCCTTTTTTAAATTCTAAGGAGTTACTGATCCTCTCTCTCTCATATATATATATATATATATATATATATATATATATATATATTCTAGTAGTTTCTTTTCTCGCACTTTCCGCCTGTGAAACTTGCTTCCCTGAGAGATACAGTCTCAAATGTTTAAATGAAACGTCAGTTGCCATCTTCTATCTCCTTAAATCCGGGCACCCCGACGTGGTGTAATGGTTAGCAAGCTTGTCTCGCTAGAACCTATTATAAATGAATAGTGAGTTCAATCCTCACTAAGTGCCCCATACATTTGGCCTTGTGCCGCATCTAAGCGGCGCTTAGTAAATCAACTATCTCCTTAAATCCTATCCACCTTCCTAAATCCCGTTAATCTCTTATCCTTTCTTCGGCATCCCCTGTACGCTGTTTGTTCTCTTACTGTAACCCCCTGCACACCAGTGGCGGTCATGCCTTGCTTGAGGTGAAATGATTATAGAAAACAATTTTAAACACGTATAACCCTACACGCATAAATGACCACTGGACAAAATAATGGAAACACTTAATACTATAATAGCATAATTTAGAAAAACTGTCAAATCTTGTCTATTTTTATGTTTGCTGATTTAATATTAGTAGTACTTTACTAGATTTTTGTTTTTTGTTGTTTTGGTTTTTTTTACAGATATTATTTAAATAAGTTTATTAAAATCAACAGTCGGGACTATTTAAGAATTTTAACTGATAAACTTTTGTAATGAATTTGAACACTCTCGGTTACTGGCGTGTGTTTTCACTGTATATAACACGCTAAAGTCCACCACCTTCTACTCAACACACATAGCTCAGAGATAGAATCGCCGAATGATATCAATACCGTCGGGTTTCAATTCTGGCTAAAAGCAATTAGCAGTCAAACCTTATTGATGAGCTGTTATACAGCGAAACAGGACTGTCTGTGGTTGACTATATATATATATATATATATATATATATATATATATATATATAAATGTACACTGAGGACGAGAACTGCAGTATTTTTTCCTGCTTGTGCACATTTTTCAGGCCATCTCTATTACATACGCTCTATCCCTACTATTGAGCACTTATACTTATAAATATAACTTATAACTATATACAGGCGAGGGACAAAATAATAGAAACAGCATGTACCATAATTTGGAAAATTTGATTAAACTGTCAAAAGCTTGTCTATTTTTATGTTTGTTAATTTAATATTAGTAGTACTTCATACTTTACTAGATTTGTTTTTTGTTTTGTTTCGTTTTGTTTTTTGTTTTTTGTTTTTTTGTTTTGTTTTTGTTTTTTTACAGATATTATTTAAATAAGTTTATTAAAATCAACAGTCGGGACTATTTAAGAATTTTAACTGATAAACTTCATCCTATAGCTCAGAAACTGTTTACGGAGGGAAATGACATCTTTCAAGATGAAAATTCACCAATTCACACTTCTAAAATTGTAGCTAAACGACACGAGAAATATTCTAGCGAAGTAGAACATCTTATCTGGCCATCACAGTCCACAGATCTCAACATCATTGAACATTTATGGATCGTTTAAAAAAAAAAACGAGTGAGGAGTCGATAACTCCTACCATCATCATTGAAAGAATCGGAGACTGTTTTAACTGAAGAATGAATAAAAATTCCTCTGGAAACAATTTAAACTTTGTACGAGTTGATCCCACACAGAATTCAAGCTGTAATTAATGCCAAATTGAAATAAATTTGCTTGAAATGTCAAGGTGTTTCTATTATTTTGTCCACCCCATTATCATCACCACATCTAAATGACCTTCACATATAAATCTGCCCAACCAATATAAATGACCTTCACATATAAATCTATGTAACACATATAAATTACCCCCTAGATAAATCTACCTTCCCACCACCATCTAAAAGGAAAATTCACCTGCAACCATCTTTGTAATTTTGTTTTCCATAAACTAAAGGAACAAACCCAGTGGCAATAATTTTGGTCAGTAATGTATTCCTACGTAGATGTGCAGGCAGCTCAATGGTTCGCTGCTCGAAACTAGAAAAACAGCGAGACTTGTTGTAAACTCAACTCGAATTCATTAAATTCACTTTCGCACAAATATCCCCTGGGACATATATGGATCCATCTCTTCTCCCGGCTATGGGTGAAATATCTATCTGGAGATTGCATTGAGGCTTGAAACTGGGAATCATTATGAAGTCTTTGTTCATGTCACACTTTGTATTTATCTCAGCCTGTTCATTATCTATCTTCACACACACACACACACACACACACAGTATATATGTGTAAGATGTTTAGCCGGATTTAGGGAAATGAGTCGGGCTGAGAATATTTTAGCATCTCTACGTTTCGTATAAACATGTGTGCACACGTATATATGACAACAATAATCTTATTTCATAAAAAATCGGTCGACTAGAGTAATTCTGAAAGATCATATTTCTCTCTCTCATACATATAATCATTTGTTTAATTATGAACGTCTGAGTTTCGTGGGATCATATCTAAACTTGTTTATAAATGGAACTTTGTCTGTGTGTGTGTCCGTTACCTATAGACTCCGAAACGGCTGAACCGATTTTCTTGAAAATTTACACAGTTGTACTATAAGCGTCTGCGAGTGTTCTTAGCTAGGTTTGTGTCGAGGTACCCCCGATAAATATCGAAAATCGATAATCGAAAAAATTGGGTTATAGAAGGAGTGGTCTGATTTTAATCAAATTTGGTACACTCATAGACAAAGACATAAGAAATGATATTCAGAAGATTCAAGATTGCAGTTCTATTCTTGGATGACTTATTTGACTCCGATATTGGAAATCGATACCCCGATATCCTACCGGGTCTGATGAAAATCAGTTTTACAGCCCCTTTATTTTAGTTTTTGCTTTGGGTTTGACTCTAAGTAGGTATAATTGTAGTTCTTAGTCTCGGCCATAATACCATTTACTCAGAGGAGTTATTTAGCCTTCAAAATTCAGCTTACGACGAAAAAGACTTATTTGATATCGATACTAAGAAATCAAAATATGACTTACATCCATTCATTTTTCTTTCAGTCTACGGTTTCGCTTTAACTGGAAACAACTATTGCTTTTTAGTCTTTCGTGCCAACGTCAAGAGTGAATTCCAGGACCATGGATTAGTTTTAAAGCTTTCATTACACTCGAACAACGCCGGGCTATACTGCTAGTCTATTATTAAGCACTATAATTACAAAAACTGCTTACCCTAGAAACATGATTTTCCAAGATTTTGCATTTATACACATTCTTATACTCACTGAATCGTATATAAAATTTGCAATATTAAAAAAGATTTCGAGGCAGCTCTCTTCTTCGGGTATCTTTGTTTTGGGTTTGTTTGTTTGTTTTTTTTGCGGGGGGAAAGTGAAAAATCAATGGAAAAAAATTAAAGTTTCTTACTTTTCATATGTAAACGTTTTATTGTCAGTTTTTGCTTTAATCTTATTTTATTTTTTCCAAAATTTTATTTACATATACACAATTGTTTCTACCATTTCTTTACGATTCATATTTTTTTTATTTGCTCAATTCAAAGGATTTCAACAGAATCGCAGACATTTGTGTAACAACAGGTGGCACTAGAAAATGCCTCTTTTAATTATACCTTTGTATTCTTGTTTAATCTCAGCGTGGTCTTAGCATGATAGTTAAGACATTCAAATATACGAGTATGCGAGAGTCTCTATATTTTTGCTTAGCTCCATTTAATATAGTCACGTGAAAAAAAATGTAGATCATGAAAATCGGCATTCGAAATCCTAACCTATACGTGGCACCACGCTTGTCTCGCTAGAACCAGTTACAACTGAGTAGTGAGTTCGATCTTCACTGGGTGTCCCATACTTTCGGCCTTGTGCCACATCTAATCAGCGCTTAGAAAATCACCTATACGTGGGCACGAGTAGCAATTACTGGCTCCGGTTCAAAATACGCGACTGTCTCATCCGCTAAACCAGGAAAAGTGTTACTGAAAATAAACATATAGTTTTCAGTTTCAAAGCGCCACAAAGGTTTACCATTCCTACAGAATGAAAGCGATTTGAAACATGTTCCATAAAGAGAGAAAGAGAGAGAGCGCCCGAAGATTCTATCAATTGGAACCCAGCACAGAAAAATGTCACTTTAATTTCTCAGCTCGCTTCAGTCACAAAATTACAAGGGGAGATAACTTGATTAGGTAGTACACCCATAATTAGAAAGACGCCTTTCATTAAATCAAACTTCTTGCTAGTCCCGCGAGATGGCGACTGAACTGAGCGTGTTACAGGTGTAGCGTGCAGTTATCGGATTTCTCCGTATCCACTTTGAGTTTTAATATTCGTGTTGCCAACGTAGCAAAGCAGCAGAGCTTGGCAACGGCAGTAGCAGTAGCGATGAAAAATCGGTTAACAGAAAATCCTTCTTATAGAATTCGCTCGTTTCCCCTTCTGTCGACAGTCTCCGATTAAAATAATAATCGTTTCTTCTTGTAAAAGCAGCCGACCATAAACTACCGACCTCTGAGGATTATTCCTTAGAGAAGCAGTTACAAGCAGAGAAAAAAAGTAAAAGAATGAATAAAACCAAACAAACACTTTCGTTGCAGTTTTAAACATGGCGTCTTATACCTATGATCATAAAATATAGTCAGATTATTGTGAATACAAGTTTTGGTCAGTAATTGAGTTGCCGTAAATTTATGGCGAGGTAGAAATCCGTGTGGTCGACATTTGCATAATTACTAGTGTAGCCTGAAGGTGACTGAATTCACTGACGAACGAAGAAAGCTAATATTCCAGCAATGGCACAAGTAATTATTTGATGAATTTCATATTCGCGTTCTGTCAGCGTTGTGATAGCGATTTTTACGAGCAACTATTTATTCAGAATATATGGTAATCCACAACATATAATTTGTGCTAACACTTTTAGTTTCGGCGTCTCTGCGAAATTGTCACGTTCATCTGTGCTTTCGCTTTTTAGTACATTTATTCCATAAGAATACTACGTTGCAGGAACTCTCGCAAAGTCTCGTCTGCTTCGTTATCTTCCAGTGGTCAAGAATTCTTCCCCTAAAAGACTTGTTGAAAGTATTCAAGAGTTCATTAACTTTCAGGATTTAATTAATGGAATTGTCCTTCTGTTCTGAATATTATTTGGTTTTACTTGGAAAATATCCCCTCCTGAAGGTATCTTTCATCGAACGGAAGTTTACAGATGCAGGCCACTCGTTGAAATGCCACGCACTAATGAACAAACAAGTTAGATTATGTTTTGGATTTGTTGAAATGAATAAACCGGTCTTTATGATTTTACTGGATTTCTTTGTGCAAGTTTTTCTTCTCACGGGCAATGCTCCTTTTCAATATGCACAACAATTTGAAACTTTTTTTTTAATCACAACAAAAACGAAAAACCAAGAGAAAGAATTGTAAAAATTACGTGAAAATCTTTAGGATTACATAATTACGATAGAATTTCAGCTGCGCAAATAATTTGAACCAAGAATTATTAAAACAGTTGTCTGTTTAAACAAAGTCAGAAATCCTTCAAGTCAAACTATAAGCAGGATGAATTCTTTATTTCAGACGAAGACGAGATTTTTTTCCATGAATCATTAAATTTAATGAAAAGTACTCGGCGCATGTGGCACTGTTTCAAAGTTCGAAATTAAATGTTTTTATTGCTGGAATCTTTTAGCTGTCCAACGTTAATTTTCAGTCTTCCGAGACTATTCATACATTAGCAAAGCATTTATATCTAACGAAAAAAAAAAGCTATGTTCGTATGCGTTCCACACTCTTTGTCACAACTCAATCTATTATTATTTATACCCCTAACAGTTTAATTTAGCCCTTTCGGTTGTGGTAAAGAATACGCCGACTGCATTCTTGTGAAGTGGTGGGTAGTAGCTACCTGTTTACTGCATTTATCTTTAACTTTTTTGACTCACGTTCAAATTAAATTTATGTCGATCTCTCTATTGTTTATCAAAACGATAGTTTGGCATTAAGTAACCAAAAAAAATACAAAGCCATTTTTTACAGCCTACCAACACTTAGCAGGTAATTTAAAGCCAGAAAATATTTTTAGATTGTAAGATATTTTATTTTATTTTATTTTTTTTTTTAGAAAATAATGGTCTCGTCGTGCAAGTCTTACTAATTAATCCATAGCTGGGGGAGAAGTGGTAGATTCATACGCTTCCCAAGGGGCAGTTAGTTAAATGTCATACGTAATACACGCTTTGAGTGATCATGTCTCTTTCGAGACATGACTTACTGGATTATTCCGCAGTAGGTTGCCATTGCTTTCTGTGGTAGACTGGTTACCAGCCAAGGCTATAGAACCCAATCTGTCCTATTATTTAACTCATAACTAGAGGGAAGAGACGGATTAATACCTTTCCCAAATGTATTTGTGCGTAAGTGAACGTAAGGAATTCAACTGGAATTCGAACTCGGCTCCCCGATTTGTCCTTCCGAGCCGATATCCACTGCACCACAAGGGTATTTGCGCGTAACGATCCAAATGGAACTCGGCTCTCTGATTAACAATTTCGAGCCATCATCCATAACATCTAAGTTTACAGCACTTGGTATTTTCAAGCGTTCACCACTTGATTTACTGATTTCATTAACTTCGGTGAACATATAAGAACCAGAGTTTCAATGTCATGTGAGACAGTAATACTAAAAACTGAATACTCACTTTGTTAAACACGTACAAAATCTTCAGTTGCAACGATATTCTATCTAAAATTTTGTAAATATGAACATTGAAATTATTTAGTTAACTCCACTAGAATGTATGTGCGTTGTGGTGCAGTGGATATCGGTTCGGAACGAGAGAATCGGGAAGCCGAGTTTGAATTCCAATTGAATCCATTGCATTCACTGACGCACAAATACTCTTGGGAAGGTATTAATCCGTCTCTTCCTTCCAGTTATGGGTCAAATAGCAGGACAGATTGGGTTCTATAGCCTTGGCTGGCAACCAATCTACCGCAGAAAGCAATGGCAACCTACTGCGGGATAATCTTTTGCCCAGTCAGTCATGTCTTGAAAGAGACATGATCGCCCAAGCGTGTTTCACGTATGGCACTTAACTGACTGACACTAGAATATTAATTAAATAAACTAGACGAACCTTTCTTTTAAAAATGTACTCAGTTGTTCATTGACAGGCATTTGACAAGTTCTTTACTCTTCCCTCCCCAGGTAGAGATGTGTGTGACACAAGGTCGATTTAAATTTGAGAGCCCAAGTGCATGCATCTGGGCTAAGGACGAAATTGCGCTGGCGTCGATTATTTTTACCGACCCTGCTTCTTTAGTTCCATAAGAAGTGCTGTCACAGGGTTGGAATCTCCAGAAGCTTGAGTCCCTCATTTATTTGTTGTGATCTGATATTTACTCGTACCGTACCACCCCACCCCACCCCACCCCCACCCCACCCTTGTGACAGGATGTGAGTTAGATGGGTAAATGTGGCGAGCCTGGTTTGCGTGAACGGGGCTAGTCTTGATTTTCTCTTTTAGATCTGCTGGTTACATCGAGGTGGATTCCTGTGGAACCCTCCCCTGGTTAAGGTAGCTCTCTGTATTTATTTTTGCATGAAATACAAAAATTATGGCACAAGGCCTAAAAGGGGAGGGGGAGAGGTTGGTTCTCGCTTAACTATCCTATACCTAGCTAAACACTATCACGACCCATTCACTCGTTACAATTTGCACAGTCACCAAAAGAACCCATCCATCTACTCCCAATCCTTCGTACACCACAATGCCAGAAACTTACAAGGGACACCTAAAAAGTGGGGAAATTAACCCATGACAATAAAAATGTATTTATATACAATATAATATATACAATATAATGTAAAATATTTAATGAAACATGAAATGATGGGAGTGGGGATGAACCCAAAAAATCAACTGAAAATACAACAAATTTTTGAACTAAAATAATAATCAATGTTAGTAAGAACCGACCATCCCAGAAAAACAGAGTGGCCGCTGTATTCCGCCAAACGGCGAAATCAAGAAGCACACTCGCTAAGGGAGTGGAGAGGGGGGTAAAAAAATTAGCGGAATGGGACAATAAAAAGGCTGAACCAGCCGAGATAAAAGGAGACCAAAACAAACTGGGGAGGTTGGGAATCTCGACATGGATCATAACAAAAGAGAAAGCCGGGTACAGGCTAGGAACACATTCATTCACTTTAACTAGATACACAAGAGAGAACTAGCTTAACCAGGGGAGGGTTCCAGAGGAATCCACCCCGATGTAACCAGCAGATCTAAAAGAGAAAATCAAGCTTAGCCCCGTTCAAGCGAACCAGGCTCGCCACATTTACCCACCTTTTGCTAAAGTCTGTCGAAGTCAAACGTTTCCAATCAGTTCTAATCTTTATTTTGAGCTGATGCTCAAAATAACAGATCAGATCCTGATGTGAAAGACGCCGACCTCGCAAGACTTCCTCCATTCGCGTCGTCCAAATCACCATTCGAGCCGTGGCTAGCAGCGACAGAAACACCATACGCTTCATCCCAGAGAACGGGGGCGACACATTATCACAGGCGAATGCACGATCAATGAGCACAAGCTCTCGCGGCTCGATACGAGCAGTCAACTCGCCGACCCGGTCCCATAGAGGGCGAACCCGCGAACAATGGTAGAAGGCGTGCGAAGCCGTTTCTTCCAAGCCAAGGTTGCAGCGTTCACAATCTGGCAAATCCGCCAGGCCCCATATGAAGGCCTTGTCATTGAGAGGCAAGCGATTCCGAGCTAATCGCCAGGTGAGCGAAAACTCAGAGTTGTTGAGATAATCACTCCCTGGCGCCCAAGACCAGAACGAGCGAAACTCGTCCTCCGACAAGCGCAGCACATCACGTAGTGAATCCTTTGCGACGCCCTCCACTAACCCACGATAGAAGACTCTCCTAGGCCGTGAAAGGTCACTGGACCGTGGAATGGCCCGCAGGGCCGCCAGACATTCGAAGAGAAAACTCGATCGCTCTCGAGGCTTACGGCACCGCCTCAAGATGGCGGGAGTGATAGTAAGTCTAGGGAACATGTCCCTCACTATCCCCCTAAGCAATGAGTCTTCGGAAATCGCTCGCCTGAGAAAAACCAACCTTGACGCAACCTTATGGCCCATCAGGTATGGCATTCCCAGGCCCCCATGACACGGACGTTGGTAACAGACACGTTTGTCGACATAGTGTTTGCGTCCTCTCCATAAAATGGAGAATAGCAAACGCTCGATCGCCTTCCTATGCCGTTTACAAAGTGGAAGTACTGACAACTGGTAAAGGATAATGGGAAAGACCTATGTAGCACACGCCTCAGCCATATCCTTTAAGGACAAATTCCTTCGGCGCCAAATCTTGGCCGACGCGCCTACCTTTGCCAGTACTTCAGACCAATTTTTCTCCAACTGTAGGTCGGGCCCGAACCACACTCCAAGAATGCAGACCGGGCCGTCCGTCCAGTCGAAGAGCCCCGGGAGGGTCAGACCCTTCCAGGCGCCTAACCGCAAGCCGGACGACTTGTTGCGGTTAATCTTGGCCCCTGTCACCTGTTCGTACCGTTCAAGCGCCTTCTGTACCACCTCGATGTCCCTGGGGGAGGACACGAAAGTAGTGACGTCATCGGCGTACGCGGAAACCCTGGCTCGAGCACCACCAGGGACAGCGATTCCACGTAGGGCCGGACTGCACGCCCTGTCCCTTAGCCGGCGAAGGAGGGGCTCCAACGCCAAAGCATAAAGTAGGGGCGACAGTGGACAACCCTGTCGGACCGACCTAGACAGCGCCAGAACGCCCGACAACTTTCCGTTCACCTGTACCACAGCCGTCGGGGATTGATACAGGAGGCTAATCCAGCGGCGGAAGTTGGTTTCGAATCCAGCTGCCTGCAGGACAGCCGCCAGGTACCGATGGTCAACCCTATCAAATGCCTTGGACTGATCTAAATGGATCAGCGCGGCTTCGTCGTCGTCTTTTATCCCCTCTATGATCGTGCGTATCAGATGCAGGTTGCTCTGAATTGTTCGGCCCTTCACAGCACAAGTCTGCTCAGGTCCCAACAGAGACTCGGCAACTAATTGCAAACGATTTTGCAAGATCTTGGCCAAAATCTTTAACTCTGTGTTTAGCAGAGTTATGGGCCGGTAACCCTCTAGCTCCCTCCCCACATCCTTGCCCTTTCTCAACAGCGTGATCACACCCCTGGTGAACCGGTTGGGGATGGACCCCTGCCGGAACCAGTTGTTGAACACGACAGTCAAAATCGGGACAAAGATGTGCGACAGCCTCAAGTACAATTCATAGGGCAAACCATCGAGACCCGGCGATTTGCCACTGCCGACCTTCTTCAGCGCCGCGTAGACTTCGCCCTCCGTAATCTCTCCCTCGCAGCTAGCTGCATCAGCCGGCAAAAGCCGGGGGAAGTCAGCCAAATAGCTGCGAAACTCCTCATCACGGAGACCAGGCTCCTTGGTAAACAGGATGTCGAAATGCCGCCGAAACGCCTCGCACATGTCGTCAGTCGACCGCAGAGTGTGTCCCTCCGGGTTGCGAACCTCTCGAATGTACCGGTCGCCTCCGCGGCGAATTTCTTCCTTGCGCAGTTCTGCGCCCATATTCACAGCTTCGGAAGACATCTTGCTTAACTTATGTCTAACTACCTGGCCCATGTAACGATCGCTATTCGACCGGTCCACGGCCTCCTTTCCCCTGGTTAAGGTAGCTCTCTTTTGTGTACCTAGTTAAAGTGAATGAATATTGTTCCTAGCCTGTACCCGGCTTTCTCATTTGTTACGATCCAAATCCCCACCCCGCCAGTTTGTTTTGGCCTCCTTTTATCTCGGCTGGTTCAACCTTTTATTGTCCCATTCCATTAATTTTTTACCCCACTTCCCACTCCCCTAGCGAGTGTGCTTCTTGATTTCGCCGTTTGGCGGAATACCGCGGCCACTCTTTTTTCTGGGATGGACGGGTCTTACTAACATTGTTTATTATTTTATGTCAAATTTGTTGTATTTTCAGTTTGTTTTTTCGGTTCATCAACCTCCCATCATTTCATTCTTCATTAAATCTTTTAAATTATGTATTATATTGTATATAAACACATTTTTATTGTCATGGGTTTTTCCCCCGTTTTTAGGTGCCCCTCGTAAATATGAGGCATTATGGTGTATGAAGGATTGGGAGTTGATCGATGGGTTCTTGTGGTGATTGAGCAAATTGTAATGAGTGAATGGGTCGTTATAGTGTTTAGCTAGGTATAGGATAGTTAAGCGAAAACCAACCTCTACCCCTCCACTTGTTCGGCCTTGCGCCATAATTGTATTTTTCGATACAATAAATAATGTGACAGGATGTGAGTTTAATTTTACATTGCCCAGTCCCCCACAACCAACGTTGCGCTGACGTCGATATTTCACCGACTATCACATTAGTGCTACCACACGGTTGGAACCCCCGGAATCAGACATCTCTCAATTATATATATTTTCTTGCACTCTCTATAAGACGAAATTGCAATGCTACTTTTATAAGCACCGCTTAGATGTGGCATAAGGCCGAAAGTATGGGGTACCCAGTGAGGATCGAACTCACTACTCAGTTGTAATAGGTTCAAGCGAAACCAGCTTACTAACCATTACACCTGTCACTGGCCTACCTTAAAAAGCGTATTATAAGGAAGTAGTATAACTGTCTGGTAAGGGTTAAGTCACCTCGGCGTGGTGTAATGATTAGTAAGTTTGTCTTTATCTATTACAACTGAGTAGTGAGTTCGATCCTCACTGGTTGTTCCATACTTTCGGCCTTGTGCCACATGTAAGCGGCGCTTAGAAAATCAACTATCATACCACGTCGAAGTGCCCCCACTGCCCTTATTTTCTAAGATTGAATCTGAGTTTTGTTTAACGACATATCAACCCCTGTGGGTTATTTAATGCAAAAAAAGATAGGGCTTTAAGGGTTTTCTTTTCTTTTTTTTTTAAGGTTCGGTTATAGTAAGAAGATTAATTTAGTCACATTTTGATGAAAAAACTTTATTCTTTGTTTTATTTCAGAAAACTGAAGATGTCTTCTAGTTTTGTATTCAAAAATGTATTATGACAATATTTTTTTCCTTCAAAAAAATGTATGGTAATAATCTTTTTTTTTCTTTAAAATGTATTATTGGTAATATTTTTCCTTCAAAAATGTATATTTTTCTATAAAAGTGTATTTTATATATTCATAGTGTTTTGAGCCCAGTTTAAGGGTTAGCTATTTGCCTATAGCTGGGACCCTAACAGGTGCTACCACTCCGAGTCAGAATGGACCTGGGGGAAAAATTGAGAAATCCCTCTATTTTTAGAGTGCACTTGTAAGTTTAAATGTAAAGTCAATAGACACTTCCTAACACACTAACTCACACCCACTCTCTCCAAATGTACACCCTAAGTCATCTACCACCTTCCTTCTGACATTTCCCATACCCAATCGCTCTATGTAACCCCCTGCGCTATAGTGACAGTGGAATGCCTTGCTTGGGGTGACACGATTAAAAAAAATGGCTAGTAAATTAAGACAATGAAACACGCAGTCATTTAAGGTAGCAAACTGACAGAGAACCAATCAATCAGCGTACAAACTCATATAAATTATATTTATAATATTATTTATAAACGAAATATTCTTAACCTGCTTATAACTGATCTTTTCATGGTTGAAAATGTGTTTAATATATTTTTCTGTCCATGTAAAAACTGCTTTTTTCATAGCTTTACCTCTTTCACACTTTTTAACTATCGTAGCATACCAGTGATGAATTGTATGTCTCGATTTAGCATGAGATTAATTTTTGGTCTTCCTTGAATACCACTAAATGTCTCCAGCAGAATTCGAACTCACATTAAGAGATCCCGTTTTTTCGTACCAATAAAGTAGTAGTATCATTAAAATATAATATTATTGGAATTCGTCAGTCACTTGCTTTTAGAACATAAATTATTATTTTGTTCACGTTTTGTAATAGACTAGGGAAGAACTAGAAAAACATTTTGGACGATTCCCATTTATAAAGCCATCTTTCGTTATTTTAGATCGAATTTCGTTTCTATCGACATTTTGCTTTTGTTCATTATAGGTATTTCTCAAGGGAAATATCTTGTAAGGAAAAAAAACCTTTATAAGTATTGGCTAAACTTATGGAGTCTCATTACTAATTGGCAGAACTTATTTACCCACAGCAGCTTAACCAGGAAATTACATTTACAAAAATATTCCTTTATTTGAAAGAAATAAAATCTAGATGGTCGATATTTTATCCAAGCGAATTTCTCAACATTGTTCGACGTAATTTTGTGTGATTAATTTGCAATTAGAATTATGCAATAACTATTTTTATAAGGTTGTTGTTTCTGATTTCTATTATAAGAATCCTGTTTTATTTTAAAAACCATATTTTAAAATCAATATTCAAACACGCCGGGGAAAAGAATGGTAAAAAGAAAAACAAAAGGAAAAATGTTTCATTGGAAGCTTCCAGAAATTGGATTAATAAAATAAATTTAAAGGTAGGATATTTTTCGTGAAGAAAAACCAATCAATTTCAGATTTATATGCACAATCCATTCTTTCAGTTTTATTTCCCTTCGTTCAAGCCACGGGTATCTGTGTACAACCTTGCACCTTGACTATTATTAAATGTGACAAAGCCTTAAGAACACTAAACGTATAACCATTTAATTGCAAAATAAAATAGCAAACTATTTTTAAAATGATTATCTTTGTCTTTTTTTTTTTAACTCCTCAGTATGAAATTCAAATTACTTAGCTAGAAATATATTTTCTTTAAAAAGACAAAAAAAACACATAGTAGATTTTAATTATCGAATTCACATCTATTTACGTAATCTCCTTGGGCACATCGACGTAGTGTAATGGTTAGCGAATTTTTATTGCTAGTCCTTATTATAACTGAGTAGTGGGTTCGATCCTCACTACTTCTCCCATACTTTTTACTTTGGCTCTGGTCTTCGGGCTGGGGTCCAAAATGACTAAAATAAGACCGAATAAGACCAGTTTAGACCGGTTTTTAAACTATCCACCGTGGTGGATAGGGAATTTTGATGCGCTCAGGTTCCCCACATTAAAAAAAGACCTTGTGTCACATCTCTCTCAAGTGGGGGAGAAGAGTCAATATCACTTCCCCCATACTTTCGGCCTTGTGCCACAGCTAAGCGGCGCTTAGAAAATCAACTACATACGTAATGTCTTCGGAAGAACAGAAACTTCCAGATCCCTATCTGCACGTGTTTCAAAAAGACGTGGAGGTTGAAATAAAGGCATTGACTAAAATTTTTAAATGGCTTATATTTTTGTGGTGATACCGAGCAAAAGCGATGGACCGGGTGTTTGCGCTTTCACAACCAACAAGCAAATGATCAAAAGTTGTCGCTGCGCCGCCGGCTCCGCGCAAATGTTCCTGTTGAAAACTAAACATTAATTAAATATTAAATTTCCAGTTCGCGAGCCTACGCGAACTTTATTTATCAGCCAAAGGGAAGCCCAGAACCAAATACAAGTGTGAAATCCCAAATGAGCTGCTGTGATCCAAAAAGAAGATATAAAAAGCGGATACAGAAAGCATTGACAGTCACACCGATTCGAGAAGAAGAGAGTAATCAATATCCCCTTGACCTAAGTCAAACGGCTACTATGCTCGCCTTCCTTATCTCTTTCCTTCTTCCCTGTCTCAAAAACTACTTACTGACCTAAGGAGCGAATACATCAAAGGCATTCACGCTCCAAAATTCCTAAGCATTAATTCTCTTTCAGCATTTTATTGCCATGAACATTTTAACCTCCGTTGGACCTATACTTCATGTATTACTTCAATTGTAAAAACATTAATTGATATGTGTATATATAAAATGTTATTTTTCTACTCAAATTGCCTTTCTTGATTTGTAATCATTTTATGACTTATAGTGGGCTATCTACAACAAGGCCAAATTCCGTCAACCTGCAACAGTATACAACTACCCTTCACTTGAACGGACTCTCCACTACTAACAGAAAAGAATAGAAAAGCAACCCGCTATATTTTCAGTTATGAAACGCCTTTTAATAAAATGCTCGCGGCAGAAATTAAAGCAGAGGAAATATCTTGAATATTTAATAAAATGAGTGATTTTAAAAAGGATGACCCTGACGAATATGTCTCCAACATGAATAATCATTCCTGCCTGATTATTTGTATGTCACGAATTTAAAAGTTAGGGTGGCTGATTTAACATGTTAGATTTTGCTATGTCGAAATCTACGGACTATTTAATGTTTTATAAGCGCAGTTTAAAGCAAAACGGTGGGTCTATACCAAAAAGATATACACCAAATAAGAATATCAATAAAGATAACAAACTGAATATTTGAAAAAAAAACATTCATGAAACCAGACTCTCTACAAAATACGTCTATGAAATCTGATCTCCTACAAAGAATACATATTCTATCCATATGAATATATTTTAAAAGTCTTGTCTGCATTAAATAATCCATTGAGTGGATATACCGTAAAACAAATTAAACTAAACCAATTAGTTAACAATTGGTTGACGCTGCATGTTCTTACAAATCATACAATCCGCCTAGATTTCTATGGATTGAAAAGAAAAAAGAAGAATTCTGAAATCAATCATTTTATTATTTAATATGAGTCTATAAGTGGTGGCGAGTGTGAAACTCCAAAAGTGGCGGGGGTACGTAGGGGCTGAGAGTTTTCTGAGGAGGGGGTGGGGCAAACTCAAGCAGCTATTCATTTTCATACTGCACCACTATCGTATACACAACTTAAAAATGAGTTTAAGTATGTTATCTCACTAAATTAAACGGAATAACTTTTCATTCATAGTAGCGAAGTTTCAAACTATTTTTGCCCTCTTTTCCACTCTCAAACTGTTGGAACACAAGAGAGGTTAATTTCAGAACAAAATCAAAAAGTTAATATTAACGTCAAGACTAGCAGAACAATGTGATTTGTTTGCTCTGATTATTTTTCTTCTACAAAACTCTGTATGTGTTCTTAAAAAGCTAAATGAAAAAGAAAACTGAGAGAGACAAGTGCTGATGATCAATTCTTATAAAAATCAGAGACTGAATATTTATTTTTTGTATAAAAATACAAAAAAAGTGGCACAAGGCCGAAAAGAGAGGTGGGTAGAAGGTGATTTCTAGTTAACTATCCTACAGAAGCGAGCATAAAAATCAGAACGATGTTAAGAAAAAGTCTAAATATGGAATAACTTTTTATTTTAAAGCTTCAAAGAACATTTTATCAAAGAAAAAAAGGATATAAAAGTAAATTATATAATTCCAAAATATAAAAGTCAATAAACTTATTTGATAAAGTTATAAAAATAATTATATAACATTCGAAAAAAAAAAGATGATCAAAAACATCAGAACGATTGAATAAATCTATAAAATTTAATAATTATTTTGCATTATTGAAAATTTTTTAGGGTAAGAATATAAAATAGGGTATTTTACTAAATTACACCGGCTCTTTACTGGCTCTTGCATTGTAAACACAGCAAAAAGATCTGTGACGTCATTGATACTTAGAAAACTCATTGTCAAGTTACGTAATGAAGATAAACTCTCGGTTGGGGATATTTCACAAAGTATGGAGAAATCTAAATGTGTTATTCCTAGTATTTAAAAAAAAACTTGAGGAAACTGGGTTATGTGAAGCCAAAAAACCAACTGGCAGGCCTAGGAAATCTACTCCAAGGGAAGACAGATGGATTGGTAAAAAATAAAAAAGAGCTAATTCTAATCTTGGCATTAAAATATCAAGGCACACTATTTCCCAAAGACTTAATGAAATAAATCTGAACAGTCGAGTAGCCTCTACGAAGACTTACGTTTATAAAAGGAATCAAATGAGCCGATTGAAATTTGCCACTGAACACCTCATATGGACAGAAGAACAGTGAGATTGTGTTCATTTCAGCGATGAATCAAAGTTTAACCTGTTCGGTTGTGACGGGAGAAGGTTCGTTTGACGCAGTTCTAATGAACGACATTTGCCTCAGTGCACTAAAAGTAGCGTCAAATTTGAAGGACGAAGTGTGATGGTGTTTGACATGATTTAAGCTGATGGTACCGGACCTCTTGTTAGGCTACACGGTAAAATTAATGCAACTGTATGCAAAGAGATATTGAAGAAACATATTGTACCTAATTTGAAAACTGCAATTAATCAACCAGCTGTATTTATACATTATAACGCGCCATGTCACACAGCGAAGTCTGTTAAGACATTTCTTTCTGAGGAGGATGTTACTGTTATGGAGAGGCCTGCTCAAAGCCCAGGCATGAATCCTATTGAAAATGCTTGGAAGTTACCCACCCCTCTTTTCGGCCTTGTGCCACTTTTTTGTATTTTTATACAAAAAATAAGTTAGTGAAAGAACTAAAGAAAATAATCCAACAAACGTCGAAGAACTATAGACTAATTTGAAAGGAGAATGGGAGAAAATATCCGTTAATGAATGCAAGATATTAATTCGCTCATGTAGCAAAAGATGTCAAGCTGTTATTGAAAGTAAAGGCTTTTCACATCAAGTACTAATGAATTATGAACGCTATTTTCATTTGAATATGATGTAGCCATTATAATAGTATGATTTTGTTTATCATGCTGATGCTTTTGATCATCTAATTTTTCGAATGTTATATAATTATTCTTATAACTTTATCAAAATAAGTTTATTGACCTTTATGTTTTAGAGTTATATAATTTACCTTTATTTCCTTATTTTCCTTGATAAAATGTTCTATGAAGCTTTAAAATTAAAAAGTTAGTTCACATTTAAACTTTTTCTTAACATCGTTCTGATTTTTATGCTCGCTACTGAAGATCTAACTAATCACATTCATGACCCAATTATTCTTAACAATTTCTCCATTTACCACAAGTACATTTATTTCTGTAGAATACAGAAAATATGGCAAGATGAAAAAAGTGGAGCCAAAAAACAAACTGGGGAGGTTGAGAATCTCGACTTGGATCATAAGAAAAGAGAAAGCCAGGAACAGGCTAGGAACAACATCCACTCACATTAACTATGTACACAAAATAAGTCTAACTTAACCAGGGGTGCGGAAAACCTCCCCGTTGTGCCGTGAGAGATTTAAAAAAGAAAATCAAGACTGGCTCCATTCACGCGAACCAGACTTGCTACAGTTACCCATCGTCGATATCAAACGCTTTCTATCAGATCTGATCTTCATCTTGAGCTAATGCTCAAAGAATCTAATCAGATGCTGATAAGAATAACGCTCATATCGCAAGATTCCCTTTTCCACGTCGTCTATATCACCATTTGAGTCACGGCCTGCAACGTAAGAAACACTATTCGTTTCTCCTCAGAATACGGGGTTGACGCATTGTCACATGCGTACGCGAGATCAATGGACACCAGCTGATCAGGAGCAATACGAGCCGTCAACTAGCCAACTCGGTCACAGAAAGGGAGCACCTGAGGACAATGGTAGAAGGCATGCTCAGCCGTTTCTCCCAAACCAAGGGCACATCGATGACAATCGGGCAAATCGGCCACGCCCCATCTGAATGTTATGTCATTGAGACCCGTTCCGAATCAATCGCCAGGTAAGCGAAAACTCAGTTGAGGTAATCCGCCGCTGGTGCCCAAGACCAAAAGGAGCACGACTGACTTGGTCGCCGACAAGCCGAGCCGATCACGTAGAGAGTCTTTCGTCGCGACTCCCTCCACTAATAAACGATACAAGTGCCTCCGAAGCCGAGAAAGATCAGTGTACCGAAGAATGACCATCAAGGCTTCTCAACACTCGAGTAGAAAATCCGATATTACAACGGCGCTCAACCCTCGAAACGGGAGGAGTGATAGTAAGGCTAGAGAAGTCGTCCCTAACTCTCCCCACCAAAATCGAATCTTCTGTCAACAAGCGGCATAGGAAAGCCAACCACGAGGCGCGTCCATGACTCACCACGTGTGGCATTCCCAGCCACCCGTGACACGGACGTTTGCAACATCTCTGTTGACCTGATTCTTGCGTCCACCCCACAAGAGGGTGGACAACAAATGTTCGATCGGCATCCGATGGTCATCACAAAGATGGAGTATCGACAATCGGTAAAGGATAATGGGAAAGACCTATGTAACACACTGCTCAGCCATACCCTTTACGGACAATGCCCGTCAAAGTCAAGTCTCGACCGACGCTCTGACCAATTTTTTTCTAGCTGGAGATCCGGTCCAGACCACACTCCAAGAATGCGAACGGGACAGCAACGCCCTTCCAGGCATCTAACCGCAAGCCGGAAGAGTTGTCGCGATTAATTTTGGCCCCCGTCACTTTTTCGTACCGCTCAAGCGCCTTCTGTACCACCTCAATGTCCTCCGGAGACGACACGAAAGTGGATACGAAAGTGAATAAGTCATCGGCGTATGCAGAAACCTTGGCTCGAACCCCATCAGGGACAGCGATTCCGAGTAGGGCCAGACTACATGCCCTGTCCCTTAGGCGTGGAAGGAGGGGCTCCAACGCTAAAGCGTAATGTAGGGGCGACAGCGGGCAAAATTGCTCGACCGCTTTCCGTTTACCTGTACCACAGCACTGGGGGAGCGATACAGCAGGCTGATCCACTTTCAGAGGTTGGCTTTGAATTCAGCGGCCTGCAGGACAGCTGCCAGATACCGATGGTCGACCCTATCAAATGCCTTGGACTGATCCAAATTGATCAGCGCGGTTTACTTGTCTTCTACATCCTCTAGGATCGTGCGGATCAAGTGCGGGTTGCTCTGAATTGTTCGGCCCTTCACAGCACAAGTTTGCTCGGGTCCCAATAGAATCTCGGCAACTGACTGGAAGCGCTCCGTTAGGATCTTGGCTAAAATCTTTAAATCTGTGTTTAGCAGAGTTATAGGCCTGTAATCGTCTAAGCCTTCCTCAACACCCTTGACCTTTTTCAACAGTGATCACACCCCTGGAAATCTGGTCGGGCACGGAACCCTAGCATAACCAGTTGTTGAACACCACCGTCAAAATCGGGACAAAGATGTGCGACAGCCTCAAGTACAATTCATCAAGTACCGGATACTTGCCCATGCCGACCCTGTTCAATGCCAAGTAAACTTCGCATTCCGTGATCTTACCCTCGCAGCCAGCTGCTTCAGTCGGGCCAAACCGAAAAAAGTCAGTCAAATAGCTGCGAAACTCCTCGTCGCGGAGACCAGGCTCCTTGGTAAAGCAGCTCTCAAAATGCCGCCGAAACTCGTTATGCATATCGTCGATCGACCTCAGAGTACGCCCCTCCGGGGTCTTGACCTCTCAAATATATCGATCGCCACCTCGACGAATCTCTTCCTTGGAATTTACCTCCCTTTGCTGTTTCTGCTATTGTTGCTGGTCGAGTTTTTCTTTTTGCTGGTGTTAATGCTTTTGTTGCATCTTTTTCTGCTGTTGAATCTTCTTTTGTTTTGGCTGAGTCTCATTTTCTAGAACCTTTTTTTTTTTTTTTGAGATATCGGGAGTTTATTTTTTCCGGATCCGGTCGTCCTATTGGCTTCTTAATGTGCGTCCATACATTTAAGTTTCTCCCCGCTTCCATGATATATGTAATTACACCCGGAGCCACTAGGGAAATTGCGGAGATCTTCAATGGTTTTCTCATCTATATGGGTTACTTTAAAAAGCGACCTCAAGAGAGTCTTTTTTTTTTTTTTTTGAGTGGACAGATCTTTTTCTGCGTCTTTTCTCTCGATTTAGCATAAGTCTTCCACCTGGAAAAAAAGTTTTCTATCTTTCTTTTTTCTAGAAGGGTGGGGTGGATTTTGATAGCTGGGTAAAAGAGGATGGTTGTGGAGGTGTGGAAGTTGAGGGGGATGAAGTTCTCGAATGGTGAAGAGGGGGCTCCTTGACTTGAGGCTTGCCTCTACTTCCACCCGTGAGGCAGGGACCGAGTGCGACCTATCCCTGATCAATCTCCTGCTCCCTTCTACTTCCTGCCCATTTTTCTTTTTTAGTCGGTGTCTCTTCTTCATCCTATTCCCTTTCCCTCTTCAACGAGGAGGACTAAGGAGGGGACATTTCTTCAGTTTCCACATTGGAATTTACCCCCCTTTGCTGTTTCTGCTATTATTGTTGCTGGTCGAGTTTTTCTTTTTGCTGGTGTTAATGCTTTTGTTGTTCCTTTCTCTGCTGTTGAATCTTCTTTTGTTTTGGCTGAGTCTCTTTTTCTAGAACCTTTTTTTTTTTTTTTTTTTTTAGATATCGAGAGTTGATTTTTTTCCAGATCCGGTCGTCCTTTGGGTTGTTGCTGTAAGGTCTACTGTTGAAGGGTAGGGATTGTTTTCCGGTCTTTTTTGGCCACCTCCTTCCAAATATTACTGGGGGCCTTGCTAGGTGCAACTACTGCTTCTGATGCTTGATTCGGCTGTGGTGCGCTTTGTTTTCCGGAACATGCTTTTGACATGTGTCCCGAGGCACCATAAGCCCAACAATATGGTCACATGCCTTCCACCATAACGGGCATCATTTTTCCCGACACTTCAAGATATCTGAGATATCTTGAAAACTCTTTCTAGTTAGCGTGACTAGTAGAATAAAGTCCCCAGTAGCTATTCCAGCCTTACTGACTGTCAGGGCATCCACTTGCCCATACTGGGCGAAAAAGGCCCCCAAACTGTCTCCGTTTATGTCCACCGGGACTCCATGGACAGTAATTTCTGTTATTCTGGTACCCATACATTTAGTCTAGAGGTGGGCTGTCTTTGTTGCCAGGATACATTCCGCCAGTCTCTTTGCTTCCTCCACTGTTGAGAGCAAAATGTCCCATAAAGAATTAGATCTTCTAGATAAGATCTTGGGCACTATTTGAAGACTCTTTAGGGCTTCTACCATTGTTCCCTGCTGACCCTAATAAGCCTTCAGGTTCCTACGTCGGAGGTCAGAGATCAGCAGGGAAATAATTGTGGTCTTTACTGTATCAATGGTTTCGGGTATTGTGAGGAACCCCCTTGCCATTTTTTTTTATAATACTCAATCTCTTTTAGGTCTATCTTTACTCCAAGCGGATTTTTAGGCGATGACCAGTTTTGATTTTTGCATCGCCGGTGAATTATAATTTTCTATCATGGTGGCACGAAACCACCACGGCCAAACAAATAAACCTTTTTTTTAAGGTTTAAGCTAATTATTACTTAAACGGAAAGTAAAAATCACGTAAAAAAATCTTTCAAACAAATGAAGACAAAATAAAGTCGTAAATTAACAAAACAAAATCAAAGAAAAACGTGGAAAATGAAACCTAATAAACACGTAAAACTAAAATAAAAACCAAAATAAATTGGTTAAATAACAATTAAACACGCAAAAGAAATAAAAATGAGATTATGGGCTTCAAACACAAAAGGTGGAAAAGAAAGAATTAAAAAGAGACAGGTATGCAAATTTTTTTTTTTTTTTAAGTAAAAAGTGTATTAAAATAAAATTGATTAACTTAACAGTTTCAAAATCATTTCCGACAAACTTAGACTGGACGAAAATCTAAATCAGACGAAGAAAACATGCGTGCTTTGTTTAACTGTTCAAAATCAGAGACTGCAGTTTCATAAATTTTTGAAATTCATAAATATTAGAGGCAGCCAAAATTAGAAGGCTTGGCCACCTTCTTCCCCCACCGTAGAATTGTCACTATCTAAAAGTATTAAAAAAAAACATTAACAAAAAATTGGCCGTTTATATTTCATTCTGTAATTATTCACTTCGGGGGTAGTCCCTTTTGATTATGATTACCCCTCTACAAGAATGAAGCTGGTGTGTCCAGTGGACTAAATATGGCATATATCTAGGCATTATGACCCGATTAGAAAAAAAATAGGCGATGTGTAACTCATAAAGAAAAATATAACGCTTTTAATGCTGGATTACAAAGTTTGTTACCCACATATTTGATACGAAAATAATTTTCGTCTGCCGTAAGAAATGATCAGTAAGCACGACATACCGGTATTAAAAACTTTTCTTCACTGTGGCCTTGTACCAAACAACTATATAGGAGGCCTGTTATAATGAGGGTGTTAGCGTATTACTTATGTGGACTATTTTTACGAAATTTATTACTCACTGGCAGTCCTTGGATAGTGTAGGCGTGCGCTAGAAAAAGTAAGATATTGTTTTAAAATCTTACCAGCAAGCGGATGAAGAATATAATAACAAATTAAAATCTTTCCTAAATAAAAATTGGAAACGTGACTAATATCCAACATTTATGGCTTCGATGACCAAATCTTTGTGGTGTAACATTTTTTAGGAATTGTGTTATATAATTAACATCATGAAAACTTTAAATTTAAAACAATCATTTCTTGTTTCCACAAATATAAACTGTGCTAACAATAAATTTTCACAAATAGAAATTACACAAAAGTATCTGATAGAATAAAAAACGGAAACCTATTTGAATCCAACGCGTTAGCGAATATAGCAAACCTGACGAGAATTGAAACGGCTCTCAGATGTTTCTGTCCATGTAAAAACTGCTTTTTTCATAGCTTTACCTCTTTCACACTGTTTAACTATCGTAGCATACCAGTGATGATCAGATTTCGAATTCCAATCCGTTATTCATTATACCACCCGCACATCCAAGCTTACATCTGATATTTTCAACCGGTTACTCATCTAGGTACTGACCAGGTTCGACGTCGGTTAACTTCGGTGAGCATACGAGAACTGATATTTCAACGTGATATGGCCGTAAGCCACAAAATGTCTAGAAATGCTTCAGTAATTTAATATATACGAAAATGTAGCCTACCTAGGGTAATAGCGCTTTAGTCAAAGTCACTAATAACTTCAAATTCGTATTTGCTGACTATTTTCATTAATGGTTCAAAGTCTAAGACAGTCAATACAAACTATTCATTATAGATCTACATTCATCACTAAAAATTGCTGTAGAAAAATCATCTTTTAAGTACAACTTGTGAGTTTTTCTTTGTTGGTTGGTTGGTTGTTTTATGGCATATCAACCTCGGCGGGTCATTTATTGCCAACTAAATTTTTATTTATCTTTATTGTTGGTAATATCTTTTTCTTTCAACAATTTATTGTTGTTTTTATATAAGTTTTTGTGTCTAGTAATACTTTTTTTTTCTTTTCGAGTATCAAGATTCATTGGGATTTATTTTTAAGGGCAGGGTCCCCAAGTCCTACCCTGTTATTTAACCCATAACTGGAGGGAAGGGACGGATTAATATCTTTCTCAAGGGTACCAGTGCTTAAGTGAATGCAGAGTATTCAACGGGAATTCGAACTCAGCTCATCAATTTCTCTTTCCGAGCCGATATCCACTGCACCACAACGCACATCCGTCACTATACGCTTACAGCACCTGGTATTCCCAAGCGGTCATCCATCTAAGTACTGACCAGGATCACCGTTGCTTAACTTCGGTGATCGAGCGAGAACCGGTGTATTCAACGTGATATGGCCGTAAGCCAGTTTTTCTTTGTAACTTTACTTAAAAGCGGTTGTTTTGTTGCCTTTATATCTTTAGTCAAGGGAGAAAACTCAATTTAAACTTGGTTGGAAATGCTCAGCAAAGTTCATTAGCGTCATGTGCTGTCAAGGATTTAAAGGTTAACACTGATTCTTTAATGAGTCGTTAAAAATGCCATAAGGCATTTGATTGTTTCGTACATTCCGTTGCTTTGAACGGCAATAAAACAAAAGGCGTCCTTGGTAGGTTCATTAGCAAAGACTGTCGTGACTTTATAGAGCACCAGTGTTTAGTGCCAAAATAAAAGCAGGATTTTATTTTCTGAGTTTCAAGTTAAAACAGGTTGTTTCAGCTTGAAAGACGGATTCAAAAATAATATTCTTTTAGTTAGCCTTGTGTCATACTTGACTAAATGTAATCGCTATCGAAACAAGCCTGTGTTTTCAAACGAAGCAAAAATTCAGTTCGGATATCATTTTTTTTACCAGTCTCATTCTATTTTTGATTGCTTAATAGTAGCCATTTTCGCTGAAGTAGGGGCGAATTTTAGAATTGCACGACCAATTTAGCGACACTCTTCTCACTCGTGTAAATAAATGAGTCGCCTGTTGGAGAGAGGATACGGGCCAGGAAGATTTCCATCATCATAAAACTATTTTACATTAGATTACATTACATTATTTATTATGTAACCCTGATATAAGAGAGTTGTTGGGACCAGGTAAATGTTATCTTATATACGGGTTTCTCTTATAGACGGGTTTTATCTATTTCGCAGTATAACCCTGATATAAGAGAAACCCGATTATAAGATAGATTTTCTCTGGTCCCAAATTAGAGCCTGTGGTAATGTATATAAAATAAACCAAACCCGGATATAAGAGAACTTCCAACCGGTCCCGGCAACTCTCTTACATCAGGATTACACTGTACATTACCACAGGCTCTAATTTGGGACCAAATAAAATCTATCTTATATCAGGGTCTCTTATATCCGGGTTATACTGTATTTTACTTACTGGAGTATTTTGTTAAAGCTGAATAAGTAATATGGCGCCCAGACTGGTTCTTCACGTTTTAAATTAACCTAAGTGAAAACACAATAACTGCTCATCTTTGTGGCGGAACTGGCCACATCTTCGTTGAGAAACGAATTTCATTGACAATGCTATTGATAACAAAACTATTAAAAGGTAACGTAGCCAAAAAACCGGGTTGTATGTTGTTCTATAAGGTATTGCATTGTTTGCTCGTCTGCAAATACTGAAAACACTCATTAAATATCAAATGATTGGAGTTGAATCGCTTAAAGTTAATGTGTCGTCGACGAAATGGTTTTATTTGCCGACATCCAAAAATATATCAATGCTATTCAGATCGGAAATCATTCCTATCGAATTGTACATTAGATTAGTGAAATCGATTTTAGCAAAAACACAATTATTTTTATTTTCTTCAATTTATGGCAAAATTTAATGTAAAAAAAATTTCCGTAATGTAATCAGTGCAGTAAAATGTTTTTATTCATTGAAAAACGGGCTATCAAAATGTTTGTACATGAATTTCAAAATGGCATTAGAATTGAATGAATGCTTCCTTCTTGAAATTAAATCTGATCGATTGGTGCCGTTGATTTCAATTCGAATCAAAATTCAATAATTCTTAGTTTCTTTATCGACCTTATGAACATTAAGAATGTATTATCTCAACTGATCGAATCTAAATGACTTTTCAAATAAATCATCCAAAATGCATTTCGCAAGATTGGAATCTTAAATATTTCGTATATTTTCTTATATTCAGTTAAGTGCCATACCTGATACACGCTTGGGTGACCATGTCTCTTTCGAGACATGACAGACTGGCAGAAGATTTTCCCGAAGTAGGTTGTCATTAGACTGGTTGCCAACTAAGGCTATAGGATCCAATCTGTTTTGCTATTTAGCCCATAGCTGGGGGGTAGAAAGAGATTAATACCCTTTCAAAGAGTATTTGCGCATAAGTGAATGCAACTGAAATTCGAACTTGGCACTGCGGTTTCTCTTTCGAGACATGACAGACTGGCAGAAGATTTTCCCGAAGTAAGTTGCCATTAGACTGGTTGCCAACTAAGGCTATGGGACCCAATCTGTTTTGCTATTTAGCCCATAGCTGGGGGGTAGAAAGGGATTAATACCCTTTCAAAGAGTATTTGCGCATAAGTGAATGCAACGAATTCAACTGAAATTCGAACTTGGCACTCCGGTTTCTCGTTCCGAGCCGATATCCACTGCACCACAACGCACATCCAGATATTTCTGATATTACTTATTGAACAAGATCTGACTGGAAGAAACTGATAGACTGTTCAAATTATTAGAAACAGCAAAAGAAAAAAAAAATCAGCATACATGAAATACAGCAAAATAAATGTCTGTGAGACATGTTGGATCTATTCCCAAAGCGTTATGCCTCAGCTGCTGATGGCAGTGCAAACTCTGTCATGGCTGTACAGACCCACGTGGAAGTGACAGTCTCGATTGCAACGAATGCCTGTAAAGATGATCTTCCTCTTGTTTTTTCTTTCTGTCGAGCACGCTTCACTCCGGCGACAAGCCTTCGTTTCTCCTCTCCTCACCCTAGCCCTGGGAAGAAATCGAGTCTCTAGCGTGAGCGATTGTTGGCGACGTATACTTACCCCTCGATATTAATGTCCATCGAACTCATGTCTCTTTTGCAGACGTCTTTGAGCGAAAATGAGTTTACCATCTAGCCTTTCTGACGGTGGCCAGTTAACCTGTACAAAAGAACCTACAAAGAATGTAGAAATGCAGTTTTAAGCTAAAAAAAAGACATATAGAAATGCAGTTTTAAAGCAAAAATGAAATGTAGAAATGCAGATTTAAACTAAAAAAAGAAATGCAAAAACGCAGTTTTAAACAAAAAGGTTGAAATACAATTTTAAACAAAAAAGAAATGTTGAAATACAATTTTAAACTAAAAAGAAATATAGAAATGCAGTTTTAGACAAAAAAGAAATGTTGAAATGCAGTTTTAAATTAAAAAAGAAATGTAGAAATGCAGTTTTAAAATAAAAAGAAACGTTAAAATTCAAAATTAAACTAAAAAAGAAATGTAGAAATACATTTTAAATTTAAAAGAAATGTAGAAATGCAGTTTTAAACAAAAAAGAAATGTAGAAATTCAGTTTTATACTAAAAAAAGTTCAGGAATGTCGAAATGCAGATTTAAAGTTAACAAATAAAAGTGAAATGTAGAATTGAGAGAAAATATAATGTTTTCCATCATTTTGAAATGAGAACTAACGAATTAGTTCTCTTTTAATTTTACCTGAAAGTTAAAATCATCCAGAAAAGCCCGCAATGTTTAAAGCTTCAGTTTTTCATTCAGGCGTTATCATCATTACGCTAATTAGACTCCCTTCTCTGGGTCGTTGTGTTCGATTTTCTGATATAATCATGATGGAATCCCAAATTTAAAAACTGAAAGAAAAAAATGACTACGGAAGATCAACGATATTCGCTACTCTGTCGCTATTTTCATAGCAAATGTTTCAGTCAGTCAGTTAAGTGTCATATGTGAAACACGCTTGGGCGATCATGTCTCGAAAGAGACATGACTGACTGGGCAGAAGATTATCCCGCAGTAGGTTGCCATTGCTTTCTGCGGTAGACTGGTTGCCAGCCAAGGCTATAGAACCCAATCTGTCCTGTTATTTAACCCATAACTGGAAGGAAGAGACGGATTAATACCTTTCCCAAGAGTATTTGCGCATAAGTGAATGCAATGAATTCAACTGGAATTCGAACTTTAAATTCAAAATTTAGACGAGCCAAATTCCTTGTTCTGCTACTTCTGAGTCCCACAGCTAAGACCCGCTATGCCATGTAATCTGAGTTGGAGGCATCAGAATCGAGCAAGAACAGATATGCAACTAGTCAGTGTTCAAGCGGAGTTAAAGGCAAACGATTATATATGCTGCTTTTAAACTTAACAAACCTTCCCAACTGAAAAGATTAACAGAATAATCTTCAATTTTCTCTTTTGTGCTTTTTTGCCCATCTCCCCACAATGCTAAGATGTGACACAGAGTTTGTTCTTAATGTGGTTTACCCATACATGGGCATTCAAGCAAGGGGCAGATATTGCCCAGTCCCCGCCACCACTATCGCTCTGGTATCGTTATCAACCAACCCTCTTGATTTAATGTAATGTGAAAGGTGCTACCACAGAGTTTACTATTTGGAAAGTGTAATAACAGACTACGGCAAAACGTGACACATAAATTGGAATGGCAAAAGTTGCATTCTAAAAGCTAAGCAACGTACTAAGAAACGGGAAAATTTTGTTTAAGAGGTATGTTAGATTGAAATGTAATATCAATGCTGGACAATTTCCTCGCAAAGGCAAAGGAGACTTTCTTGTTTGTGTTGTTCTGAGCTTCTTCTTCTTCTTCTATGTGCCCTGTCCCTTCAGGACGTAGGCGATCATGGATCTCCACGTCTCCCTATCCCTTGTGGCTCTTAGTATGTTTGCTCCTGTTGCTCCTGGCAACCCCCGTTCCGTCATCCACCTGATCAGACCCTGCAAATATATTATCCGCTGCCTTCCTCTGTCTCTCCTTCCTTCTATCTGTCCAGTCAGTATCAGGTTCTCCAGGCTCTCCTTCCTCATTGCATGTCCCAGGAACTTCAGTTGTCTCTTCCTGATGCTCAGCATCAATTTCCTTTTTGTTGCCATTCTTTCTAACACTTCGTCGTTGCTTGTATGCTCAGTCCACGATATCCGTAGCATCCTTCTGTAGAACCACATTTCGGCCGCTTCCAGTTTTGTCCTCATTTTCGATGATATTGTCCAGCATTCACAGCCGTATTGAAGAACTGACATCACGTAGCAGTCTAGCACTCTTTTCTTCGTTTCTATTGAGATCTTCCTGTGTGTTAGTATTTTGCTCATCTTCTGGAACGCGTCCTTTGCCATGCCAATTCGCCTTCGGATCTCCGTGTCGCACTTTCCATCTCCTGTTAGAACACTTCCTAGGTACTTAAATTCTTGGACTTGTTTGATTCTGTTATCCCCCACCTGTATTTGGCACTTTGGGTTGTATCTTTTGCTGATGACCATGCACTCAGTTTTCTTAAAGTTTATTTGTAGTCCCTTCTTGTCACTCTCCACTGCTACTTAGCTAAGCTTCGTAAATATAAAAGTAGAGTCCAGAATTTGAATAAATCTTCATAATTTTTTGATGGTGTATTTTATTCATGATAAAAGTAATTTGACTAATTTTTTAATCTGCCAAATTTTATTGTATTCACACCAGAAAACAAAAGATTGAAAATTAGTTAATAATCGATAAAATTATGGAAAAGTATTTCGCTTGCTGCAAATCGAACAAAGTCTGCTTGTCGTGTGTACCCTTTCTCATTTTAGTTTTGTCCCTTATGCAACTCCATTATCTAATATTATGTCACTCTGTTCATACCAAAACAGCTTTTGTCATGACTGATCTTTGTGCGGGCGATGTAGGTCTCTATTTATCAGAAGACGCGGCTAACTGATCGGTCGGTTGCGTATTTAACTGGCTATTGAAAAGAGTTCTGTGTTTTCCACGATCCTGCTCCTAATTGATTTACTCAATTGCTAGGAAGTTCTTACGAACACATTCAATAAGATACTTTTTTTAACCATAGACTCGATGAAAAGGTTTATCTCCAGGGTGTCAAAGTGAATAAAAGTTTTAATCGTATTTACAATGAAGACTAGTTTTATGGGCAACCCTTTCTCCTGGGTCGGTATGGCAATTGATGCTCGCCTTAGCGACCACCAGCAAACAGTAGATCGAATTCACAGGATAATTCGCAAAGAACAAAAATAAATTATTTTGTGGCAAGATAATAGATCTATTTTTTCTATCAATTATACGTTGTAATCGATATTTAACTGTTGCTTAATCAGGCGGTTGTGATTCGGATAGCGCTATTTTAAAAGTTACAAACAGTATGAAAAACAGAACTATTGATGTAGAAAAGCACACCGAGCAGTTCAAGTCCAATAAATTCCAAATGTTTGCATATCAAGAGTGAAATTAATGATGGAATATTTTCAAATCTAGGTTTTATTTCTTATTCAACCTACGCGATCTTCAATTGCACGTTGTACGGAACAAAATGTTTGTTAAAAGAATTTTGAATTTTACTAAATTTAAATTTAGTTTTCATTATCAATATATATATATATATATATATATATATATATAGCACATACAACATATATATATGTGTGTGTGTGTGTGTGTGTGTGTGTGTGTGTGTGTGTGTGTGTGTGTGTTTAAATAAAAAAAGACAAGAGGAAAACTAGGTTTTATTTCTTATTCAACCTACGCGATCTTCAATTGCACGTTGTACAGAACAAAATGTTTGTTAAAAGGATTTTGAATTTTACTAAATTTAAATTTAGTTTTCATTATCAATATATATATATATATATATATATATATACATAATACATACAACATATATATATATGTGTGTGTGTGTGTGTGTGCGTGTGTGTGTGTTGTTTAAATTAAAAAAGACAAGAGGAAAACTGTACTTAACTCGCCTACGCGTTTCGTCCTGTGATGGACTTTATCAAGGCAAAAAGACGAAATGAGCTTTATTCCAAATTACGTATTTGTGTTGGCAACTATAAAAACGCTCACGAATCATTCAAAAAGATTAACAGAATATTTTAGTTTATAGAACTCCTTCATGTGTAGTGCAATGTCACAAGATGTTAAAATGAAAGGAATTCAACCGTTTTCCTTGGACTTTTTATTATGTATGTTAGTCTGTTTCAGTATCATTTCCATAAGAAAAGGTGAGATTGGAAAAAAAACCGGGGTACAAATTGACATCAGGTAGTACTGGATGGCGGCGCTCTCGAGAACTTTCCTTCTGAACAAATTGCTTACTCTTTTTATTAGTGTGATATTTTTTAAATCGAAATTGTGGCCGAATTTATTTCTGTGAATCACTAATGCGTTCGTTAGATTATTATTAGTGATGTCCCTTATGTGTTCATATATACGTTTTTATATATATATATATATATATATATTTCTGCTTGTTTCTGTGATGTACATGGAGGAACAATTTTGACAATTTATTTTATATATACCTGCTTGTTCATTATAATGGTTTCGGTTTTTTAGATCTGACAATGTCCATAATAGTTTTCGGGGTTGTCTTAACTGAGTATATTTTACATATATATTTGTTTAAACATTATTTTGTACATATGTGTGTGTTTATCTGCTTACCTACTTTGTTTTTCTATCTGCTTTTGTGTGTGTGTTTGTATGTGTATAGGTGTCATCTCTTTGTCCTCTACTTCTGTAACTACTTCTGTCTGTCTTCTTCAGTCTATGCCCGTATCTATCTATCTATCTATCTATCTATCTATCTGATACTGATTCTAATCTATCTATCTATCTATCTATCTATCTGATACTGATTCTAATCTATCTATCTATCTATCTATCTATCTGAGACTGATTCTAATCAATCAATCTATCTATCTATCTATCTATCTGAGACTGATTCTAATCAATCAATCTATCTATCTATCTATCTATCTGAGACTGATTCTAATCAATCAATCTATCTATCTATCTATCTATCTGAGACTGATTCTAATCAATCAATCTATCTATCTATCTATCTATCTGAGACTGATTCTAATCAATCAATCTATCTATCTATCTATCTATCTGAGACTGATTCTAATCAATCAATCTATCTATCTATCTATCTATCTGAGACTGATTCTAATCAATCAATCTATCTATCTATCTATCTATCTGAGACTGATTCTAATCAATCAATCTATCTATCTATCTATCTATCTGAGACTGATTCTAATCAATCAATCTATCTATCTATCTATCTATCTATCTATCTATCTGATACTGATTCTAATCTATCTATCTATCTATCTATCTATCTATCTATCTATCTATCTGATACTGATTCTAATCTATCTATCTATCTATCTATCTATCTATCTGATACTGATTCTAATCTATCTATCTATCTATCTATCTATCTGATACTGATTCTAATCTATCTATCTATCTATCTATCTATCTATCTATCTGATACTGATTCTAATCTATCTATCTATCTATCTATCTATCTGATACTGATTCTAATCTATCTATCTATCTATCTATCTATCTGATACTGATTCTAATCTATCTATCTATCTATCTATCTATCTGATACTGATTCTAATCTATCTATCTATCTATCTATCTATCTGATACTGATTCTAATCTATCTATCTATCTATCTATCTATCTATCTATCTATCTGATACTGATTCTAATCTATCTATCTATCTATCTATCTATCTATCTCCCGCTTACTTTCTTGCTCTTCATTTGTGTGCACGTGACTGTCCCTCTGTCTGCAGCTTGCTTCACATTTTGTAACTGTCTCTTTCAGTCTTATTCTGTCTTTGGCTCGCTTTCTGTCTGTCTGTCTGTCTGTCTGTCTATCTGTCTGTCTCTCTGTTCCCCTCTTCCTCTCGCTCTCCGTTTATCTGTTTGCCTTTGTTTTTCTATCTGCTTTTCTCTGTGTGTGTGTGTGTGTGTGTGTGTGTGTGTGTGTGTGTCTGTGTGTGTTTGTGTGTGTGTGGAGAGAGAGAGAGAGAGCGTATGTATATGAGTGACTGCCATCTATCTGTTTCTGTAACTGCCTCTGTCTATCTACGCCCCTCTATGTCGTTGTATCTCTCTCCCGCTTGCTCTTTTACTTTCTATGTATGCACGTAACTGTCTCTGTCTGCATATTGCCTCACGTTCTGTAACTGCCTCTTTCTATCTGAATCTGTCTTTCTCTCTCTCTTTCTTTCTGTCTCTCTCTCTCTCTCTCTCTCTTTCTCTCTCTCTCTTTTACACACACACACACACACACACACACACATATCTTATTTTTACTTATACGTTTTGTGGGTGCAAATTTCACTCATCTTAAAAAGCATTCCCTGAATTGATCTCAGCTAAATACAATTATAGAAAAACTAAAATCAGTCGTTATTAGAAAATCTACTTTAGTTTCTTGCCAAACTAAACCCTAACACTTCTGATAATGTCGTCAAGTAAACTAAATCAAGTAAACAATTTTTTAGCGACATTTATTTTTTTCAGATGACAATTGTGTGTGGCTGACACGTCTCTATTGTAGTCGTTGTTTGTTTACACACCATCGTTGCAACGGAACTGGTTACGTTCCAAGCCGACAAGATCTCGTCTTAATTTCGAGTGATTATTGTCTTGCTAGATCTTCTCTGTTACAACTACAGGTTTCTTCTAATAAAATCAATGGGTCCCAAGCGAAATAAAACTGTAGCGATAATGTCAGTATCTACCAAATAATTATCACTGTTGTATCGACTGCTTTCCTTATCGCCTATATTATATATTGGCATAATTCTGGCTTGCCAATTGTTGCATATATTTGCGTTCTTATTATACACTGATTTACTTGTACTACTGTCCTCATCTTGGTTGCAGATAGAATACATGGCCAAATTTGTTGGCGGTCTTGAAAAAAAAACGAATTAACAAGAAAATTAATTGATACACGGTTTCCTCCAGTATGGAAATTAGAATGAGAACAATTATTGAATTGAAAAATAGGGTTAGGTTCAAAATTCCCATAAGGTTGCTAACTGCAAAAGAAGGGCTCTGGGTACACTAACTGAATTATTGTGACTATAACAACCAAGATGAGGATTCTACTCTGAGTAAATCAGTGTATACAGGTTGGGGAATATGTTATTTCAATTTACCACATCAAGGAAAATGGTAATTCAAAAATATTTCTTCTCATTTAATTCTGTAGACATTGCTCTTCAATTTGCCAGGTTCTTACTCAATTTGACTCCCTTTGGTTTTAACTACCCGCTGAAGACGCTTGAAAAAAGAAATGGCCGAGGCACGCACAGTTTTATGGTCGATTACTGCCCATGCACGAAGAAAAGCTCCCTTCAGTCTATCTAGGTTTTTGTGCGTTTTTGCGCAAGAATTTGACTCAAGAATGAGTCATATTGAGTAGGCCATAGGATTTAAACCTGGCGATGATTTTCAGTTGATTAGCAAATTGCAGTGTTGTTCACTCCAGATCGATGAAGATTGATTATTGTTTCACGTTGTTTATGCATGCTGTTCAAAATATAATGATTTCAAACTATCAAATTATATGGCACTCCGCCAGATAAAAAGTGGTAGGATGTAGCATCACAGTAGTAATGTGAGTACTCCTCGTTAAAGTAGTAATGTGAGTACTCCTCGTTAAAGTAGTAATGTGAGTACTCCTCGTTAAAGTAGTAATGTGAGTACTCCTCGTTAAAGTCGCAACCTTCGTGTAATTACCATATTCCGATTATTTGCTATTGCGTGACTGGATTCCATTTGGATGTAGGTGGTTTGGTTAGCGTCCTAAAACTTCTACCGGCTCAGTCAAGTGTAATGGTTAGCAGGCTTGTGTTGCTAGAATAACTGAGTAGTGAGTTCGATCCTTACTGGATACCCCATACTTTAGGCCTTGTGCCACATCTTGCGGCGATTGGAAAATCAACAATCCTGAGATTTATTTCATTCGTGATTGCTGAATCAAAGTATAGTCCTCTTAATTATCTATTTAAGAAAGAGTCGAATTATATATATATATATATATATATATATATAGAGAGAGAGAGAGAGAGGGGGGGGATCAGAAGTGTTAGGGTTTAGTTTGGCAAGAAACTAAAGTAGATTTTCTAATAACGACTGATTTTAGTTTTTCTATAATTGTATTTAGCTGAGATCAATTCAGGGAATGCTTTTTAAGATGAGTGAAATTTGCACCCACAAAACGTATAAGTAAAAATAAGATATGTGTGTGTGTGTGTGTGTGTGTGTGTGTAAAAGAGAGAGAGAGAAAGGGAGAAAGAGAGAGAGAGGGAGAGAGAGACAGAAAGAAAGAGAGAGAGAAAGACAGATTCAGATAGAAAGAGGCAGTTACAGAACGTGAGGCAATATGCAGACAGAGACAGTTACGTACATACATAGAAGGTAAAAGAGCAAGCGGGAGAGAGATACAACGACATAGAGGGGCGTAGATAGACAGAGGCAGTTACAGAAACAGATAGATGGCAGTCACTCATATACATACGCTCTCTCTCTCTCTCTTTCTCTCTCTTTCTTTCACACACACACACACACACACACACACAAACACACACAGACACACACACACACAGAAAAGCAGATAGAAAAACAAAGGCAAACAGATAAACGGAGAGCGAGAGGAAGAGGGGAACAGAGAGACAGACAGACAGACAGACAGACAGACAGACAGACAGACAGACAGAAAGCGAGCCAAAGACAGAATAAGACTGAAAGAGACAGTTACAGAATGTGAAGCAAGCTACAGACAGAGGGACAGTCACGTGCACACAAATGAAGAGCAAGAAAGTAAGGGGGAGATAGATAGATAGATAGATAGATAGATAGATAGATAGATAGATAGATAGATAGATTAGAATCAGTATTAGATAGATAGATAGATAGATAGATAGATAGATAGATAGATAGATAGATAGATAGATAGATAGATAGATTAGAACAGAATCAGTATCAGGGAATCAGGGAAGCAAGAGAAATTGGAAGAGAGGGGGAGAGAGAGAACAAAATGATGAAAATATTGTTAATAGGACTGATGAAATTTATATTCGTGGGCTTTTAGACTAAATCGAAGCACGAAGAGAAAAAATTTAAATTAGAATTTTTAGACATGCCCGTATTTTTTTTTTTTTTTTTTTTTTTTTGTAACAAGACGAAAAATAAACAAAAAAGGGGATTCACTCTTCCTGGGAGGTTTTTCTATACATTGTATTATTGTAAGAAATTTGGTTTTCGTCTAGTACTTTGACGCGATTAGGGTTGTGGAGTGGATGTAAATAAGGTACGAATTTATCTTTTCTCCCCTGGCTATAGGTTAATTATTAGGTCTTGAATCAGTAAATCGTTATTATCTCTCAAAGAATGTGCAAAATCTGTGAAAAAAATCAATAAATTGATCATAGAATAATGCTTAGAGGATCTTAAACAGAAGCGAAAATTTCAAGATATCCAAAAAGTAAGGTTCAGGAAGCAATAAATCACCTGGATGTAAAACATTGTCAAAACCGTAAACACATAGCAACGTGATTGTATGCAACACTTCTTGCAACAATCAGAACAACTTTAATATTGCACACTGTAAGAATCTTATAGAACAACCAGCCAATAATCAACTAGAATAGAAGTTGAATCTAACTGACAAAAAACACCAGGGCAAATTGGTAGGTGGTTTAAATAATAACCTTGGAGATTCCATTCTGTTACAGGCAAGTCGATTCTGTAAGCAGTGATTGGCTGATAATTTCAGTGTGTACATTGAGCTCCATAAATATTTAGTACAATATCCACCATTTGTCTTTGGGCCAGATAGGGACAAGTATTCAGTGACAACCCTGTTTATTTTTGTCTGCCAATTGGACGCTAGTTGGGCACATCAGGAAGGTGAGTCTCACACTCTTGGATGTTCACCTGACTACAGGGAGACAAAAGAAGACCACCATGTTGAAAGGTAAGTTATTTGACTTCTACACACACGGGCATATGTAATGGCGTAACAAAGAAGACGACATGAAACAGTGGACAAAGATAGAAATATAAGGGGCAAAAATTCAACTTTAGACCCCAAAGAAATTGACTGAAAAACACAAGTTTTAGTGCACGAGCATTTTATTTCGGCGTTTTTAACGGTAGAGGGACTTTCTGAAACACACAATAATAGGTAATGAGACCTGCATAGATCATGTTACCCCAGAGGTAAAGGTTGATTCCCTGCCTTGAAAGTATTAGTTTAGTGGCCATCAAGGAAACGGTAGCAACTGCGTTCGGGAATGCAAAATGTGTTCTACTCATGGACTTCATGTTGCTTAGTCATGCAATTAAAGCAAGTCAGATAACGTGAAATATAATCGTCCCAAACTATCGACATTTTATCAGAAAGTTGTAAAATATAAACAAAGCATTAATCATCATTTATCCGTCACACCCAGATGGTGCATAGGGCAGCAACCTTATGTTGCTGTTTCTGTAACAAACTGTTTTTTACGGGTTAGAGTTGTTAGCCCTGCGCCTAACCCACAAACCTGGAGGACCAGTGAACCATTCTTGGTTTTTACGTTTACAGCACCTGGTATTCCCAAAACGGTCACCCATTTAAGTACTAACCAGGCTCGATGTTGCTTAACTTCAGTGATCGGACGGGAACCGGTGTATTGAACACGATATAGCCGGAGACAAAACATTAATACAACCCCAAAAATGAATTAAGAGAACAGTCGTATGCTGGTTAAAATTTGAAAATAAATCCCATTGCAAAACATATTCCTCACCATTTAATAATTATAATTCCTCATCTAAAAATTTAAGACAAACAAGTATTTGTATTCTTGTTGTATCTGTGATGCGGGATTTTAATTTATAATTGATTTTATTTATAGATGATGTTTTTTTTTTTTTTGTTTTTGTTTTTTTTGTATGAGTATTGCTTCAAGGAGCATGTAAAATAACCAAACAGTTATCATATTAGAACTTTTTCTATTTGCAAATGTACTTGGAAGTAAACCTTCTATTCGAAGAGATATTCAAAGCTGCAAAAGAGTAATTCAATGATTTTATTTTGAAAAGTTTGGCTATCAATTTCTATTTTGATACGAATTTCTTCTTCTATTTCAAGCGGACGCGAATATCATTAATTTTTTTTTTTTCATTCTTCTCTGTCTCCTATAATCTTTAGTTTTTCACTCTTCGAATGAATTTCGTTTCTAAGCTGATCCGCATATACTTTAGTCGGTTTCCCTCCCTTCCGTTCTCTGAGTTTTCAGTTACTAAAAAAGGTACTGTACTAAACAGCACTTCTTTCTTCCACGAAATATACCCAATGAATTGCGGTCTTCTAATCTGTAGTGATTCCATCACATTTTGCAATTTCCCATAGAGCTCTTTGTTTAGTGTTCTTTCCATGATACACCAAGTATAGCCCTAAGCATCCGCGTTTATGTTCCGTCAAGTCTATCACCATCTTCGTTGTTTAAGTCCAGATATGGCAGTGAATGCTGGACAATATCATCAAAGATGAAGGAAAAACTTAAAGCAACTGAAATGTGGTTCTACAGAAGGATGCTGCGAATATCATGGATCGAGCATGTGAGCAATGATAAGGTCTTAGAAATGATAAAAACAAAAATTAATACTGAGCATCAGGAAGAGACAGCTGAAGTTCCTGGGACACGCAATGAGGAAAGGAGAGCTTGGAGAACCTGATACTAACAGGCTAAATAGAGAGAAAAAGAGACAGGAGAAAGCAACGGATAACATATTTGAAGGACCTAATCAGGTGGATGACGGAACGAAGATTACACGGTGTAACAGGAGAAGGCGTGCTCAGGGCCACCAGGGATAGGGAAACATGATCGCCTACGTCCTGAAGGGACAGGACACATAGAAAAAGAAAAAGAAGAAAAAGAAGAAAGCAGCGCGCTTTCCACTGTAGCTTAAAAGAAACTTATTTTCACATGATTTTGGGGTTTAATCTTCTATGTCCCTACCATTTTGTTTTAGTTCGCCCCAAGATTGTTCAATCTTAATCGCCATGTCCTTTTCCCTTGACTGAATCTAAGCACCAAGTCACCTACTTGCTTTAGCTTATTTCCTTCTCGAGTGATCTGTCTATATTTCTGAGATGAGGTATTGTAACTACTTACACTATTTACATCGTTACGACTGTTATCCCCATCAGCAAATGTATGTGCTTGAAAAATTCTAGAAATTAAATTTTGCCATATTCATGACCTTTCGACCGTTGTACTCTCCGACATTCTTCATATTTTAGAATTTCAAACCGAACAATTTGTTTAGTTCACGGGAGTAGATTTTTCTAATTCCGCGTGTCGTGCCCTTTTTCACCTTCAATATCTGTCTATATTTCTGAGATGAGGCATTGGAATCATTTACACTATTTACATTGTTTGGACTGTTGTCACATCTTTGTTGCCATATACTCCTTCAATACCTGTCTATATTTCTGAGAGTAAGTATTGTAACTACTTACACTTATTGCATCGTTCAGACTGTTATCCCCATCTTTATTTTCATATTCATGACGTTTCGACCATTGTACGCTCTGACATTCTTCCCATGTTGGAATTTCGAACCGAACAATTTATTTAGTTCACGAGGGTAGATTTTTCTAATTTTCTAATTTTCTAATTCCTGAGATGAGGTATTGTAACTACTTACACTATTTACATCGTTCTGACTGTTATCTACATCAGCAAATGTATGTGCTTGAAAAATTCTAGAAATTAAATTTTGCCATATTCATGACCTTTCGACCGTTGTACGCTCTGACATTATTCATATGTTGGAATTTCGAACCGAACAATTTGTTTAGGTCACGAGGATAGATTTTTCTAATCCCACGTGCCATGTCCTTTTTGGATACTTCAGTAATTCTCTTTAGTAATTCAGCTCCCCAATTTTCTGTTCACTCTGCTGTGGCCAGGTATTGAACTCAAAACTCTTTGTGTCGAGTCACTTTTTGGGGGAGTAAGCCAACGCTTGGGCCATATGTCCTTGAGGAACAAAAACTTGGAGAGTAAAGTTACTAATTAGAAATAAATAATACCAAGATATCCAAAATGGCAACGCGCTTGGAATTAGAATATTCTCATGTGATATTTTCAATCTCTGGTAATCAGTTTTCTTGAAATTCACATGTACTCCTAACGCCTCTGCAGCAATCTTGACTCGAATAAGTTATTCCTGTTCCATTTAAGAATTTAATATAAACAAAAGGATCAGAAGATGAACACAGAATTAAGACTATACTGGATGATTAAAGAAAAACAAAAAAGGAAGTTACAGAAAATATATTAATTCTTTATGGCTTAGGCCTCAAATAATTTTCAAAGAAAATTCAAGTTGCTAAGATGAGAAATGTCTCATATTCTAACGTAGTCTAAATAGCCATCTTGAAAAGATACGCCAAAAGAAAAGTTTATGGGTATAAATAATTCTTGAAAAATCAAGTTCATTTTTCTAAGTGAAATGTGAATGTCGCCTAAAGCATATTTTCAAGTCTATGGAAAATTCGACGCAATAACAACGACCAACTCACAGAGGTCGCCAAGAAAAGTCTTCACAAATTGCATTCGATGAACGAATAAGTTCCGCTAGAGAAATTAGGCTTTTACTATGGAAGAACATAAAGTGAATGTCACCTTTACAATTTAACAGCAAAGGTATGTGCTTGAAAAATTCTAGAAATTAATTTTTTAATTTTGTTCATGGATATTTTTTCTGGTTGAATGGAGCTATGATATTTAAAATGGTTTTTATACACACAGAAAAAATATGTTATTGTCAAAATTTCAGTTGCAATTGCTACTTTCTTTATTTTTTAGCGATTCGATACAAATTCTCCATTGGTCTTGATTGTCTAAAATAGCGGACCTGCAAGAATTTATCAGTGAAGTAACCCAGATATCTACAAGTTCTGTTTGCAAAAAATAGTGCAAATCGTGGTAAGTTTTTAAAAAATTAATTTACGTGCATTTTTTTCCCTTATACTAAATTCAGCCAGCATAATATTTAACATAAAGAATTCTATATTTAAACCAGTTTCCGAATATATATATATATATATATATATATATATATATATATATATATATATATATATATATATCCAAGTAAATAAGGAACGAAGAAAATATTAACAACATTCAAAACATTAATTTAAAACAGTGCTCAATATAAAATAGAGCTATGGATATTTATTATGTTTGTTTGTTTTTGAGGCTTAACGACCTATCAATCCTTATGGGATCATTTTAAGGTCATAACCAGTGATTTTGGGGTAAGGTTATTTTATTTTTACAACGTTTTTCTTTTCACTATTCATTGGGATTTGTTTTTAAGAGCAGAGTCCCCAAGTCCTACCCTCGTTATTTAACCCATAACTGGAGGGAATGGACGGATTAATACCTTTCCCAAGGGTACCAGTGCTTAAGTGAATGCAGGGTATTCAACTGGAATTCGAACTCGGCTCACCGATTTCTCTTTCCGAACTGATATCCACTGCACCACAACGCATATCCGTCACTATACGTTTACAGCACCTGGTATTCCTAAGCGGTCACCCATCTAAGTACTGACCAGGCTCAACGTTGCTTAACTTCGGTGATCGAGCGAGAACCGGTGTATTCAACGTGATAGGCCGTAAGCATATTTATTATAAATTATAGTTTAGAACAAATTATCATCTACTACAAAGTGTACATTTTGTTTCAACATTGAAAGGACAATGTCTCATCAGGTAGTGTGTCAATGTCGAAACAAAATAATAATTTGTACATGTTCTAAACTAAACTATAATTTAAAATATATATATATATATATATATATTTGTCTGCCAGCCTTCTGATGCCAAATGAATGGGTTTTAAGACATCAGTCTTGCAATACTAACAATACTGTTTGGAAAGAAAAGAATTAAAGAAATGTATAATTGAAGATGTGTGATGTGGTGTAATGGATAACGTCGGGCATGAGAAATGGAGAGCCGACTTCGAATTCCAGTCGGGTTCATTACATTCACTTACGAACAAATGCCCTTGGGAAAGGTATGAATCCATCTCTACTATTTCCAGCTATGGGTTAACAGACTGGGTTATGTAACCTGAATATTTTGATAGGCCGGATCCGACACAAGGTCGATTCTGAACGTGGGAAGTCCTAATTCGGGGGAAATTTTTCCGTAAACCTTGCATAAAGTAGGGTCAGGCTCTTGTCTACCGTTCGGCATAGGCTCGTCTGGGTTCCTCTCTGCCCGAAGACAGAGAGTTGATTTACATTACTTCCCCACTGGAGCGAGTTGTGACAGAAGGTCGGTTTTTAACGTGGAAAACCTGAGCGCGTACGCCTGGGCCACTAGTCAAATATTACCCAGCCCCCGCATTTGCGATAACTGGTTACTTATCTTGTCTTAGCTTGTCAAAATTGATCATAGGTTGTCTGGGTTACTCTCCGCCCGAAGACAGAAAGTCCGACAAGATTGGTTTCAAATGAAAACCTGGGTTCTGTAGCCTGGGTAGGCAACCAATCTACCGCAGAAAGAAACGGTAACCTACTGGGGGAAAATGTTCTGCTTAGTCAGTCATGAATCGTAAGAGACAAAACCACCCAAGCGTGTATCGCGTATGGACCTTAGCTGGCTGATAATTGAAAACAAGTTCCAGTCTGACGTTAAGGTGACATTGTTTTATTTTTAAAACTAGCAGTATAGCCCAGCGTTGCTCGGGTGTAATGAAAGCTTTGAAACTAATCCATGGTCCTGGAGCTCAGACTCAGCCTAAAGAATATTTGTGTGAAGTTTGGTGAGAATCGGATAAAAATTGTGGATTTGTATAAAGGACATACAGACAAACAGACACACACACAAACATCTTGCCTTTTATATATATATATATATATATATATATATATATATATATATATATTATTGTTTTTCTGCACTATTGTAAGAACTGCAACCTTGAAACTTCTGAATATCGTTTCTGATGTCTTTGTCTATGAGTGTATCAAATTTGATTAAAATCAGACCACTCCTTCTATAACCCGATTTTTTCGATTATCGATTTTCGATATTTATTGGGGGTATCTCGACACAAAACCTAGCTAAGAACACTCGCAAACGCTTATAGTATAACTGTGTAAATTTTCAAGAAAATCGGTTCAGCCGTTTCGGAGTCTATAGGTAACGGACACACACACACACACAGACACACAGACAAAGTTCCATTTATAAATAAGTTTAGATCAGTATTTAATAAGCCGACATTCAGTTTTATTTTTAAAATCTACACTATTCCGGGAATTTTCAATTCTACTGAATGATTTCATGTATGTTGCTCGTATCGCTCCAAATTTGCCGTAAGTAAATTAACTACTTATTTCTATTTTTACCTTAAATATTTTTTTTAATTCTGTATTTCAAAATCAACACTTATCTCCGAAACAAAGCATTTAACCTGCTTCATAAGGTTAATCAAGTCTCTTTTGTAAGTTTATTGTTTTTGTCTATCAATTTCTCCTGCTCTCTCAGTCACTCTCTCTCTCACACACACACTCTCTCTCTCTCTCTCTCTCTCTCTCTCTCTCTCTCTCTCTCTCTCTCGTATACCCTTACCTTTTATGTTCATCCCTCTCTTCTTTTTCAACCCGTTCTTCTCTTCCGCACCTCCCGATTACTTGCTCTCTTATTTCTCCTCCTCCTCTCCTCTCCTCTCTCTCTTTCAATGTTTTCTCACTTTATCTCTCCCAGCTTTTTTCTTTCCTTTTTATCTCCTCCTCCTGAATCCCACCTTCCCTTTCTTCCTCCTGCTTTTTTAGTTCTTCTGTCGCTACTTTCTGCTTCTCTCTCACAAATCTTCTCTCCATCTTCCTCTCGCTTTTCTCTTTCCTTGCATTTCAGTCTTCTTTCTTTCACCATCACTTTCAATCTCACCTGCTCTTTTCTACCAATATCGCCTGTTCTCTTCCCGCATTCTCCCAGTCTTTCTCTCCCGACTTATTTTCTCTCTCTATCTATCTATCTATCTATCTATCTCTCTCTCTATCTCTCTATCTATCTCTCTATCTATCTATCTATCTATCTTGCTCGCATGCTATTCTTTTTTATTTCCTCTCTTTTTTCTCGTTCCCCACTTTCGCTCTCACTATGTCACTCATTTATCTCTCATCCTCTCCACCTTCTATCTCTTTCTCTCTCCTTTTTTTTAACTATTAGTCTTTTTCTCACGACTTTCTGCTTTTATCTCTCTCTCTCTCACACACACACACACACACACACACACACACACATAATTTCTTTTCCTTTATTGCTCGCACAATATTCTCTTTGATTTCATTCTTCTCTTCTCTTTTAACCCGTTCTCATTTTTCGCCCCTCTTGCTCTCTCCCTCTTTCCGCATCTTCTACTATCTTGTCTCTCATTCTCCCCACTCTCTCTCTCTCTCTCTCTCTCTCCGTTTTTCACTCTACCTTTTCCTGCTTTTCCCTTTCTCTTTCTATCTTCCACTTCTTAATCCCACCTGCTTTTTCTTCACGCTCGCTTTTTCAATCATTCTGCCGCTGCTTCCCTCCCTCCATTTTCCTCTTGCGTTTCTCTTTCCCTGCATTTCTGTCTTTCTTTCATCCTCACTTTTCTTTTCTATCAATAGCACTTGTTTGTTTGTTTTTTGGGGTTTTTTTTTTTTGTTTTTGGGGGGTTTTTTTTCCTGGCTCTTCCAGTCTTTCTCTCCTGACTTCCTGCTTTTCTCTGTAGTTCTCTTTCTCAGATCATTCGTCTCTGCTAGGCTCACTGTTCTCTCCTCAATTCGACCTCTCCGGTGTCAAGGCTCAAAAGCATCAAAACTCTGTTCATCTTTTATCAAAATGAATTGCCGTTTACCATCTTATCTGGCTTCGTGATGTCGTCAGAGAAGCGAGAACAAATCCACCAAAGGGCTTGGATTATTGAACCGAGATCTCGTGTTTCTGTGGCGTTAAGCTTCATGCTCAGAACAGCTAAATAAATATGGAAAATATTGCAGTTTGCATTACACATGGTGTGTGCCAACCATTAAAACAAGATACGCCTGGATTCGATTACTTGGGATATGCCACGAAAGTAAACGCTCGAACAAACGAAAATATCTTCCCAATATCCGAAGTTGGTCAAACAGTTCAGAAACTATTTCCATTGCCAACAATAAGCACAATACTTATGGACAGAGTAGTTTCAACATTTGTAAGCGCATGTCTCGCAATCGACCACATCAACGACTTGAACGTTTATAGAAATCCAGATTTTATATATATAACAAAGATGCTAACTAGATAAGTAGATGGGTACATACATATATACAAACATATAAACAAATTGAGAGAGATAATAGATAGATAGATAGATAGATAGATAGATAGATAATAGACTTAGATAGATAGATAGATAGATAATAGACTTAGATAGATAGATAGATAGATAGATAATAGACTTAGATAGATAATAGACTTAGATAGATAGATAATAGACTTAGATAGATAGATAGATAATAGACTTAGATAGATAGATAATAGACTTAGATAGATAGATAGATAATAGACTTAGATAGATAGATAATAGACTTAGATAATAGACTTAGATAGATAGATAATAGACTTAGATAATAGACATAGATAGATAGATAGATAATAGACTTAGATAGATAGATAATAGACCTAGATAATAGACTTAGATAGAAAATAGACTTAGATATATAGATTAGAATCAGTATCAGATAGATAGATAGATAGATAGATAGATAGATAGATAGATAACAGAATTAGATATGATAGACACCTCTCTCTCAATATATATATATATATATATTCTAAACATATATTTACGTTAAATATAACAGACAATGAATGTTTATTTAATCATGAGCCGTTCTAAACATCATATTTTGGCTTTAATTTCAGGTGAAAATAAAGACAAAAATTCTCCATGATTTGGATAATTATTTATTAAGTTGGTTCTAAGCTTTCGGCTCACACGAGCCATCTTCAGAGAGGTTACAAGGACGTTAACATAAAAACATCCACCATCACCGATGATTTTATCTTGTGTTGACATAAAACTTTGCTAGGCAACGATAACAATTACCAAAAATAACAAACGCAGTTCGTAAATTTGTAATGCAGTTCTATGACATCACACCGCGTGAGAGCTCAAAATGATAACAGAACCATATATTTAAATGCAAAGTAATGTGCTATGACCAGAATTAAATGTTATTTTATTAAGCGTGGGTTGTTTAGATTTAATGTAGATGGCCTCCAATATCTGAAGGTTCTTTTTACTGTGTGTATGAGTGAAGATTATTGTGTTGCTGACTAAAATCTATCTAATAAGCTTAGAACCAACTTAATAAAAAATTATCCAAATGTTGGAGAATTTTTGTCTTTATTTTCAACTGAAATTAAAGCCAAAATACGATGTTTAGAACGGCTCATGATTAAACATAGACATTCATTGTCTCTTATATTTAACAGTTTATGTTTAGAAAATTATCTGCTGCCTCGATACACTATATATATATATATATATATATATGTTACGGAAATTAACGAATTTTAAAACGAAACTTTCGTTATAAGCAACCGACAATTTGCAATGAATTATTTTGAACATTATTTTTACCGATACTCGTATTTAAGTAGATATTCTGTTTTTAATTAAACCGTATTTTTATATTTATATCTACCGACCTGATTATTTACGATAATTTTTTATTACGAAAATGTGTGCTACCCAGCAGGATTCGAACCTGCGAGCCCTATTACATAGGGGAAGCATACCATTTGATCTGGTACCGTCTTCACCACTCGACCATGGATAGCCTCTTGATCAGACGAGGTTTTTATCATGCTTATGTAACACAATTTTCGATTTTACCGTAAACAAGCATATCTACTCTGAAATGTATCGTAATATCAACAAATGTAAACATATTACGGAAATTAACGAATTTTTAATGTTCAAAATAATTCATTATATATATATATATATATATATATATATATATAATGTGTGTGTGTGTACTCTTGTGCAAATTAACTGAAACAAATGCTTTTGTTTTCTTTTTTTACCATACGGTCAATTTTAGATCCACTGGAGTGTCAGGGTGTTATTGAATTTTATTTTTTCTCAGATTAGGTCATTTGCAGTGGTGTGCAGCAATATGAATCAATTTTGGGGGTGTATGATGAAATTTGTTTAGCCTTAAAAAATATTGCGTTATTCGTTATTGCATCATATTTTTATCACGCCCCAGACACTGTCGATTAGTTATCCTACGGCCATTGCCTGTGATGAACGTTACTTCAAGGATGCCTGCGAAATTTGTAATGTTCCACCAACACACTAGCAAACAAACTAGATCCATAAGTCCGAAACGTAAAGGAAAATGCGTGAAGGAAGTGAAAAACAACGCCAAGAGAAGGTGTAACAGTTTTCCTTTATTAACCATATAAAGCACTGTTTCACGCTAAGCGATTTTTCAAAAAGGGTGGCTGTTTTTAATAGTGTTCCGAGATCTATTGTTCTTTTGCTGTTTTTTAAAAGAAACGTGTCAACATGGCTTCAATTTGAAATAAACGTTTTTATTTATTCACTTTCTTAAATTCTACAATTTTTACTTTCTCCCCCATGCATAAAATAAAATTTCCTCCTCTGTTTCTCTTTATCTTATCTTTATCCTATGCCTTTATACTAATGGGATTTTCTGTCTCATATCTATTTTGATAGCATGATGTTTTTTTTCTTTCGTAAAATAAGAACACCCGAATCGTACAGAAAAATGTTGTGAAATGTCACATTACAGGACATGTAGATGTCTATCCTTCAATATGGCAACGAATGATGTACCAGTCTCATCAAAGATGAAGGAAAGACTTGAAACAACCAAAACGTTGTTCTACAGAAGGGTATTGGGGATACCATGGACCAAACATCTGAACAACGATGAGGTTTTGGAGATGATGGAAACGAAAAGGAAATTTATACTTAACATAAGGAAAAGTCATCTGAAGTTTCTGGGACACGTAATGAGGAAGGAGAGATTAGAGGTTCTGATACTCACAGAACAGATAGAAGGAAAGAGAGACAAGAGAAAGTAACACATGATATACTTCATGGGCTTGAGCAAATGGATAGCAGAGCAGGGTTTGGGAAGGATAACAAGAGAAAGGTCCTAACAGCTACAAGGGATACGGAGATGTGGAAGGCCATGATCGCTTAAGTCCTGAAGTCCTGAATGTGTTCAAATTAAAAAACGCTGAGAACTTTTATTCTAACACTCTATATATATATATATATATATATATATATATATATATACTCCCTTGTGCAAAATAAATTTTATTTTAATTTAATTTTACATTATCTTTGACACTTAAAACTTATTATTAAAAAAATCATAAGTTTTATGTGTTCACTATTTTTTAATATATACCCGAATATATTTTTTGTCATAACTCACTTTTTATTTCCTACATCAAATCACTATTTTGCATTTATTTTAACATTTTCCTCTATAAAAATCTAAATTGATTTGTCCACAGATATTTTTTATTCATAAACATTTTTTTATTAACTACTAATTTTTTTTGTAATTTTCGAATCAACAACAGCGTTTCTAAATAGTAAGGTTGCCATGGCTATAATTTCCCTTCGTGTTTTTTTTTTTTTTTTTTTTTTTCAGTTGTTCTTTTTTTTTTTTTTTTTTTTTTTAATCATATCACCCCGAGCAAGGCAGTAACGCCACTGATGCGCAGGGGGCTACGTAAGGGTAAAAAGAATGGAAAAGAGAAAGCCGAAAACCGCATCCTAAACAGGAAACAAGGGATGAGCCTCTTCACCTGTTCAATAGATGTGGGTGGAGTGTGAACCGGGCGATAGTTTAGTCTATCTACTCCAATTGAAAAAAAAAATAAAATAATAAAGGAAAAGAGTGAAAAGATTGGAAAAGAGAAAACCGGAAACCGCATCCTAAACAGGAAACAAGGGATGAGCCTCTTCACCTGTTCAATAGATGTGGGTGGAGTGTGAACCGGGCGATAGTTTAGTCTATCTACTCCAATTGAAAAAAAAAAATAAAATAATAAAGGAAAAGAGTGAAAAGATTGGAAAAGAGAAAACCGGAAACCGCATCCTAAACAGGAAACAAGGGATGAGCCTCTTCACCTGTTCAATAGATGTGGGTGGAGTGTGAACCGGGCGATAGTTTAGTCTATCTACTCCAATTGAAAAAAAAAATAAAATAATAAAGGAAAAGAGTGAAAAGATTGGAAAAGAGAAAACCGGAAACCGCATCCTAAACAGTAAACAAGGGATGAGCCTCTTCACCTGTTCAATAGATGTGGGTGGAGTGTGAACCGGGCGATAGTTTAGTCTATCTACTCCAATTGAAAAAAAAAATAAAATAATAAAGGAAAAGAGTGAAAAGATTGGAAAAGAGAAAACCGGAAACCGCATCCTAAACAGGAAACAAGGGATGAGCCTCTTCACCTGTTCAATAGATGTGGGTGGAGTGTGAACCGGGCGATAGTTTAGTCTATCTACTCCAATTGAAAAAAAAAAAATAAGATAATAAAGGAAAAGAGTGAAAAGATTGGAAAAGAGAAAACCGGAAACCGCATCCTAAACAGGAAACAAGGGATGAGCCTCTTCACCTGTTCAATAGATGTGGGTGGAGTGTGAACCGGGCGATAGTTTAATCTATCTACTCCAATTAGTTTAATCTATCTACTCGGGAACCCCTTCCTAAACTAGAAACAAGGCGATCAACTCTACTCCTGTCCAAAAGAAGGGGGTGGAGTGTGAGACCTGGCGATAGAAGGTACTATCTACTCCAATTAAAAAAAATAAATATGTGACTGAAGTTAATGAAGTTTTAACTTAGTATAAGTCAAACCTAAATTTCATAATTAAGAACAATTTACACAAAAATTAGGCAGAAAAGATAAGAACCGAAAAAGAATAAAATAAAATAAAAAATACAAGTAAAAATAAGTAAATAAATAATTCAAAAAATAATAAAAAATAAGATCACACTGGCTAAACTCACCAAGTTGCAGGCTTGCTGACAGAAAAAAGTTAAGAAAATTTCAAAAATTATCTTCATTCTGTTTCTTCTATACAGTTCTGGAGAGTTCTGGAGAGATTAAGTTACCTTAAGCAAGCAGTAACAGACAGTAGTGTGATGGAGGGGGGAATCACCTCCAAGCCATGTGTCCAGTTAGCAAGGGAATGACAGAGAACAATAAAAAAAAAAACAAAAAAAAAAAACATGGCCGGTCTTAGAATTCCTACATATAACCAAAACCCTAATATACCAAACCTAAATTTCATAATTAAGAACAATTTACACAAAAATTAGGCAGAAAAGATAAGAACCGAAAAAGAATAAAATAAAATAAAAAATACAAGTAAAAATAAGTAAATAAATAATTCAAAAAATAATAAAAAATAAGATCACACTGGCTAAACTCACCAAGTTGCAGGCTTGCTGACAGAAAAAAGTTAAGAAAATTTCAAAAATTATCTTCATTCTGTTTCTTCTATACAGTTCTGGAGAGTTCTGGAGAGATTAAGTTACCTTAAGCAAGCAGTAACAGACAGTAGTGTGATGGAGGGGGGAATCACCTCCAAGCCATGTGTCCAGTTAGCAAGGGAATGACAGAGAACAATAAAAAAAAAAAACATGGCCGGTCTTAGAATTCCTACATATAACCAAAACCCTAATATACCAAACCTAAATTTCATAATTAAGAACAATTTACACAAAAATTAGGCAGAAAAGATAAGAACCGAAAAAGAATAAAATAAAATAAAAAATACAAGTAAAAATAAGTAAATAAATAATTCAAAAAATAATAAAAAATAAGATCACACTGGCTAAACTCACCAAGTTGCAGGCTTAACATTCTTGTTGAACGACATATGAGCAGCAGAATAAAAAAATAAATATCCGACTGGTTTTCACTTATTTCATCTTATATATTTCATTTGGTTATTTCATACTAGCAGTATAGCCCGGCGTTGCTCGGCTGTAATGAAAGCTTTAAAACTAACCCATGGTCCTGGACGTTGGCACGAAAAAGCAATAGTTATTTCCAGTTAAAGCGAAACCGTAGGCTGAAAGAAAAATGAATGGATGTAAGTCAAATTTTGATTTCCTGGTATCGATATCAAATAAGTTTTTTTCGTCGTAAACTGAATTTTGTAGGCTAAATAAGTCCTCTGAGTAAATAGTATCATGGCTGAGACTAAGAACTACAATTATACCTACTTAGAGCCAAACCCAAAGCAAAAACTAAAATAAAAGAGATAAAAAAAATAAAGACATACAGGCAGATAAACAGACACAAACACAAACATCTTGCCTTTTATATATATATGTATATATTATCGATTTTCTGCACTATTGTAAGAACTGCAACCTTGAAATTTCTGAATATCGTTTCTTATGTCTTTGTCTATGAGTGTATCAAATTTGATTAAAATCGGACCACTCCGTCTATAACCCGATTTTTTCGATTTTCGATATTTATTGGGGGTATCTCGACACAAAACCTAGCTAAGAACACTCGCAGACGCTTATAGTACAACTGTGTAAATTTTCAAGCCGTTTCGGAGTCTATAGGTAACGAACACACACATACACACACACACAGACGAAGTTCCATTTATAAATAAGTTTAGATCAGTCATTTTATCAAGCAACGATGAGGTGTTGGAAAGAATGGCAACAAAAAGGAAATTCATACTAAACATCAGAAAGAGACAACTGAAGTTCCTGGGACACGCAATGAGGAAGGAGGGCTTGGAGAACCTGATACTGACTAGCCAGATAGAAGGAAAGAGAGACAGAGGAAGGCAGCGGATAACATATTTGCAGGGCCTGATCAGGTGGATGACGGAACGGGGATTGCCAGGAGTAACATACTAAGAGCCACAAGGGATAGGGAGAGGTGGAGAACCATGATCACCTACGTCCTGAAGGGACAGGGCACATAGAAGAAGAAGAATGGGTAAACTGTAATCTGCACCTTGGAATCAATATCGAATTTCGAAATTCGACTTAGCAAGTGAAGGAGAGGATTTTATTAAAATATTTATTCTCTACTATAAATGTGTTTAATTTACTTTAAAGTTAGAACCAGAGCAGATATTAACAAAACTCTGCGTAAACATTAGACAAGATTCGACTTTTACGGCTGGTGCGCTTGTGAAAACCAGCAAATCATAGCGATTTAATGAAATTTTGTGAGATAGAATGGTAAAGAAAAAACTTCAATTTTACGATAGGTTATTTGTGAAATGCAAGATTTACTGCCGAGTTATTGTTAAGACAGTAAAACGACACGCATCATGATATGAGACCGGCGTATGAAGATGATTCAAGTATTGTCATTTTTTTTTTTATGTTTTCAGTTTTATAAACTACGATTAAATCGTATTTGAATTGGCATCTTTTTGGCATTATACATCCATCCAACTGGTTTAGTGCGTACATTTTGAAAAAGAATTTCAAAATTGAAGATTGAAAATTATATTGCGTTTTATACGAACTTTTTAACGAAAAACAAAGACGCTAAAAGAACAGAACACACACCACTTACTTGCTACCCAGATTTCGACCACACAGGTTTCATCAAGCAATCAGCTTACCTGATGAGACCTGAGTGGTCAAAACCTAGGTAGCAAGTAAGTGGTGCATGTTCTTTTCTTTAGCATATCGTTAGCTCTGCGTAATCGATTCATTTGAATTTGGTGTGCATTAAGCAGTTTTTTCTAATGACCATATGCTGGTCTGACCAGCCGCTATTTGGCTAGTATATATATATATATATATTACGGAAATTAACGAAGATTAATGAAACTTGGTTATAAACAACCGACAATTTGAAATGATTTGTATGAACATTATTCTTTATCGATACTCATATTTAAGTAGATATTCTGTTTTTAATTAAGCAGTAATATATATTTATATCTACTGGCCTGATTATTTACGATAAATCTTTATTACGAAAATGTAATTTTTATGACGAAAATGTGTGTCATCCTGCCGAATTTCATATATATATATATATATATATATATATATATATATATATATATATATATATATATATGGGCAGCAATCGTTTTCGATCGTTGCTGATGAAGCGAGAATTTTTTCGCTGAAATGGCCATTCAACAAAATTAAATTTTGCAATTTTTTTACTTACTTTATGTATTTGGCTCTGTAAATAGATAATACTGTTTACAACGAGCACTCCACCATGATAAATTTTAATATCAACAAAATTAATATTGATAGGATCGGGTTTTGGGATTTTACCTATTTGCTCAACCTTTTTGGTTTATATATATATATATATATATATATATATATATATCAGAGGTAGAATAGCCGACTGACGCCAATTCGGTCGGGTTTCAATCCTGGGTAAAAAGCATCCGGATGTCTAACCGTACTGATAAGCTGTGATACAGCGAAACAGATCTGTCTGCGGATGACTATATATATATATATGTATGTGTGTGTGTGTGTATATATATATATATATATATATATATATATATATATATATATATATATATATATTGTTAGATATGACTGACAAGGAAAAATTAATTATTTTTTTATTTAGTTTATCCAGCATTCTTACACTTCTCTGTTTGCTGTAAGAGAGTGCAAAAATTAAAATCATTAACAGTCAAACATAAAGTGAACTTAGAAACACCAAAAACAAATTTGGAAATAGTTAAAGAATTTGCCGACAGCGCTTGGGGCAATGGAAAAATACGGACAATTTTTGCAGAAAACGCCTCCGTATTGTCCGATCACAATTTGATCATTCACCCTGTGCTCTATTAATGTGGACAACAATTGAGAAGAATTATGACTAAACTTGAACTCACACGAAAATGTAGACACATCTCTTCTTTTTTCATATGCAACAAAAGGTGTATATAATGTTTAAAGTTAAATTCTGAAATGAAAAAGATTACTACAAAACAAAGAGAACAATTTAATCAATTAGAATGGGCGATATATTTTTGTGCTACTATTATAAGAATACAGTAAAAAAAATATTATATTATTCTAACTTCTGACATTTTTTTAACGAATAACTATATATCTCATATATATATATATATATATATATATATATATATGAGATCGGTGGAGCTGTTCGTCTAGACACATTGGATGCAATAGATTTTAATAATTTTAAATTTAGCTTTCTTATATCTTCAGCATTTTCCCTCAGTGCATAATTATGACCATTGTTATATCGCCCCCAACCTCTAACTTATATATAATTTTAGCAATAAGAACATTACTTTAGTCCGAAGAAGTACTTTTAGGAGACAGTTTGTCTTCTAAAAGGACTTTATTTAGATAAAAGTTTTTCCACTTTGTCACGCACACACACACACAAATATATATATATATATATATATATATATATATATATATATATATATATATGAAGTGGTTTAAATTAATGGACATCTATTTCACAGTTTGATATTTACTTTTAAAAAGTACTCAATACAGGAGTAGAACGTAGATATATAGTTATAACTGTTGTTATAATAATAGCATACCGCTACTCAAAAGCTATTAAGTTTTAATGTTCAAGAAACTATCATCAGGCAATGAAATGTGGTTAATTTACTTGGTTATATATATATATATATATATATATATATATATATATATATATATCTGTACACGAACATTCCACATGTTGAAGGAGTATCAGCTTGCCATGAGTTCCTTAGTAAAAGCAAATTACCTAACAACCAAATTACAGATATATGCCAATTAATAAATTTCATTTTAACACATAATAATTTTAAATTCAACAACAAACACTATTTACAGATTAGTGGCACAGCAATGGACACGAAAATGCCACCTAGTTTTGCCAATATCTTGATGCACATTCTAGAAAGAAAAATACTAGACAATTCAGAATATAAACCATCACATTATTTTAGATACATTGATGACATTTTCTTATTATGGACTCATGGATTAGAAAAATTAAAAAACTTTTTTACTTTCTGCAACAATTTCCACAATACAATTAAATTTACCATGGAGTACTCATACACATCCGTCCCTTTCTTAGACGTCATGATAAAATTAAACAAACATACACTTTCCATCAGTCTATACAACAAACCCACAAACCAACATAAATTCCTACACTTTAACAGCTGTCATCCCCTTAAATTAAAAAAATCTATCGTATACAGCTCATTTCTAAGAATCAAACGCATATGCTCAGACCATCCAGATTTTTTATACAACATTAACAACCTAACAAAGCAATTTCTAAAATGTAAATACTCAATAAAATAATAAAAGAAGCACTAAATAAAACCATCCACATAAATCGTAACACTTCTCACATACAAGAAAAGAAAAAACAACAACCGAATTCCCATGGTTTTTAACCACAATCAATATTCCCACACACTTATTCAAAATTTAAAAAATGATTACAAGAACCTCCAATCAAACAAAAAAATCAAAGACATTTTCGATAAACCACCCATACATGCAATGAAGCAAACACTCAACCTATCAGCTATCCTCACTTCTACCAAATATCTAAAAAAAAAAACCTATCTGGGAATTTCCGATGTAAGAAATCTCGTTGTCTAGTATGCAAACAATACAGTATTTTCTCTACCCAACACCAACATCAAATTATACCCACCTCGCCTCACCTGTGACAGCCAAAACATAATATACTTTCTCTTCTGCTCAATATGTCCAAATAGTGGATATATTGGTGAATCTGTAAATAGCTTTAGATTCCGTTTCAATAATCACAAACTTAGCATACGCCAAAACAACCCGTATTCTCCCATAGCAGTACACTTCAATCAACCGGGACACACATTAGAAAACTGCAAATGTTTACTAATAGATTCTGATTTTAGTTCTACATACTCACACAGAAAGAAAGAAAAATACTGGATTTTAAAATTAAATACATACAGGCTAGGTTTAAATAGGGACTTCGGTGTTTTAAATCTTTATAAATATTCCAATAGTTAAACATTTTTTAGATACACTTAAAAGAATTTTTCTTTAAAACAACATTTGTAGGTATTGTTAGGGATGGGTTTGCGTTTACAAATATTTTTTAAAATCTGTTGCTTTCTGCGTCGCGTGATGTAAACAATCTCTCCACGAACGCTCATCGCGAAAACGTTTCTAATTTAAATTTTAAAATCATTTGTTTCTGATGAAAGGCCGAGGACGGTCTGAAATATCAAATATAATAATAGAAATAAATAAATACTGTCAAAAAAATACATTTTTAAACTTACAACTTTTTAGTAGTTTTTCCTATAGATAGATAGATAGATAGATAGATAGATAGATAGATATTGATAAAGAGTTTTAAAATAACAAAATTAAACTAAAAATAAAAAAGCCATCATATTAGATTATTATAGGTGGGTGTGAGATTATTATATTTTAAAAGAATTGTGTGTGAAGATAGAAATCGGGGCAAAGTGTAGCTGACATAGCAGACGAGACGTGTTAAAAAAGGAATGAATAAGACAGTAGCTAATGTATTATTTTTAGAAGCGAAGAACTGAAAAAATAAAAATAGGAACAATAAAATTAAAATATCCGTCTTAAAGCGTTTTGTTGATATAAGGAATCTATTTTAAAGAAAACAGATGTGACAAATTTAAGTTAAATTTTAAAAACAGTAGTACTAAATAATAGATTACTAGTAGTGAAAATAAATATACACAACAAAGTAACAGTTAATAAAGTTTAGTTTTAAGGTATGTATTATTAATTAAAACAGGTTTATAGATTAAAGAAAATAGTAAACATATTGAAATATTTTTAGATATATTTAAGAACGTGAATAATTTTATGATAGAAATAATAATTTCATTACGTTGTTTTAATAAGTTAATTCTTGGGAATTTAATTATATGGATTTTTCTTGTAAGCAAAGAAAACATATTTCATGTAACGATTTACATGTTCTAGCTTTTGTTAATATCTTCTCTTTTTTACTGTAGAAACTTTATTTGCATCTTGCAATTGCCAATAGTATTTAGAGACAGAAGTTGAATTACTATAGATTTTATTATTGAAGGATAGCTTATGCTGATAAAAGTCGTAAAAGTGTTCTTAGTACTTCTGATATAATGTTTGGAAAGATTTGTTTTTTGGGGGGTTTTTTGTTTTTTTGTAGTGGAGATGGTAGCTTGGTATACTATGAAATTTGTAAGGCATCTGTTTAGCAACGGACATACGTTCGAGTTATGACAATTGCAAGTATTAGTGTTAATCCTATTATTTATAATAAGTTGGTTATGATTATTAATTTTGTTATACTGTTTTGCAATTTTATTGTTGTGTTTTTTATTATCATATCAAGATTATCAGGACAGTTATAACTAAATTTCAGTGTATCTTTATTAAAAATAATAACCCCCTTAGCAAAATTCACTCCGCCAAAAATTTGTAAACGACATGCTGAACTGCTTGGCATTCGCACCGGATGCTTCAGTACAAATATTTCAGGGTGTTTTGGTGTGAATCTGAGGAAAGAGTTGGCTGATTCTAATGGTGCTTACGAAAGTGTTTGAAATGATCACTAGTTATGTCTCTATTCATTTTACCACAGGGCCTCAGACTCAACAATGAGTCCTATATTAAGTGCTTTGAGAAATTAGTGCTGCCCTGGGTTAAGAGGGTGGTTGCTCGAAGACACTATGTCTGGCAAAAGAATTCTGCACCATGCCACACAGGCAGAAAAACCCAATCATAGCTGTCAGACAATTTCTGCGATCACACCTAACTCTGGTTACTTAAGTCCCCAGGCGGCAATCCCCTTGAATATTATGTGTGGAGCGCAGTTGAGCGAAAGACTAACAAAGCTTCTTGTAATAACAAAGATGAACTGAAGATTATGGAAACATTCACCAACTTAAACAAGGAGACTATCCAGAAACGATCCAGGAGATTTCGAAATCGTCTAAAGGCCGTGGTTGAAACCAATGTCGATTTTATTGAATCTTTATTATTCCATATTTTGTGTAATTTTTCATTTTTGCGAAATTTAGACGACTATTTATCCATCGTACCATATATATATATATATATATATATATATATATATATATATATATATATATATATATATATATATATATATATATTGTGCACTTATTTAAGGTGTTAACTACTTTCGTATTCTCTACTGGTGCCCTTGTTCAGCTTTTACTCGGGACATAAATTAAGAAAGTTATTTATTTTCTAATCCAAGGCTTGATCTGGTTTCAAGACAAAGGGGCCTCAAAATAAGTATTAACGTCACAATTTGCAGCCAAACAATTTTAGATTTTAAATAAATGATGATCGCATTTTTAGCTTTTTACAGTCTTAATCAATTTTTTGCTTATTAATGAGCAGACTGTTTCCATCTTTAGCGAAAGTAAAAGAAAAATTTGAAAATAGAAACGGAAAGCTGAAGTAATAAAAATTAAATTTAGAATTAGTGGAATAAGAAAGAGTAAGTTGTAAGATCCGCCTAGTGGCTGAGGGAGTGAGTAGTGAGTGTTCGATACCAGGTTAAATATATGCTGATTTTCAACGAAAGCACGTTCGCCTCATTATAAAGACTAGCATAAAATAATCTTGCTACATTCACTTTCCTATATTGGTTATGTCGTGAGTAGATAGATAGATAGATAGATAGATAGATAGATAGATAGATAGATAGATAATGAACAGATAGATAGATAGATAGATAATGAACAGATAGATAGATAGATAGATAATGAACAGGATAGATAGATAGATAATGAACAGAATAGATAGATAGATAGATAGATAGATAGATAGATAGATAGATAGATAGATAATGAACAGAATAGATAGATAGATAGATAATGAATGAATAGATAGATAGATAGATAATGAAATAGAATAGATAGATAGATAGATAATGAACAGAATATAGATAGATAGATAGATAGATAATGAATGAATAGATAGATAGATAGATAGATAGATAGATAGATAATGAACAGAATAGATAGATAGATAGATAGATAGATAATGAACAGAATAGATAGATAGATAGATAGATAGATAGATAGATAGATAAATGAACAGAATAGATAGATAGATAGATAGATAATGAATGAATAGATAGATAGATAGATAGATAGATAATGAATGAATAGATAGATAGATAGATAGATAGATAATGAACAGAAATAGATAGATAGATAGATAGATAGATAGATAGATAGATAGATAATGAACAGAATAGATAGATAGATAGATAGATAGATAGATAGATAATGAATGAATAGATAGATAGATAGATAGATAGATAATGAACAGATAGATAGATAGATAGATAGATAATGAACAGAATAGATAGATAGATAGATAGATAGATAGATAGATAGATAGATAATGAATGAATAGATAGATAGATAGATAGATAGATAATGAACAGAATAGATAGATAGATAGATAGATAGATAGATAGATAGATAGATAGATAGATAATGAACAGAACAGAAATAGATAGATAGATAGATAGATAGATAGATAGATAGATAATGAACAGAACAGAATAGATAGATAGATAGATAGATAATGAATGAATAAATAGATAGATAGATAGATAGATAGATAGATAGATAGATAGATAGATAGATAATGAACAGAACAGAATAGATAGATAGATAGATAGATAGATAGATAGATAATGAACAGAACAGATAGATAGATAGATAGATAGATAGATAGATAGATAGATAGATAGATAGATAGATAATGAACAGAACAGAATAGATAGATAGATAGATAGATAGATAGATAGATAGATAGATAGATAGATAGATAGATAGATAGATAAAAGCGGTCTGGATATAGAAATCAACACTGAATATAGATTGTCAGTTTCACACCTTAAGAAAACATCAGTTTTTTCATCATAAACGATAATCGGACCATCTGACAGCCACAATACAGTCTTAGCTTGGGAACCTCGGTGTGGTGTAATGGTTAGCAAGCTTGTTTGTTAGAATCTATTACAGCTGAGTAATAAGTTCGATCCTCACTGGGCATTCCATACTTTCGGCCTTGTACCACATCTAAGCGGCACTTAGAAAATCGACTATACAGTGTTAGCTTCTATTTCTACGTTGCTTCTACATACCCTGTCTCTCCAATATTAGATACTCTTTCTCCTTAACCAAGTAAATTTTAAACATTACACTTAATATTTGCTATTTATAGGGCAAGAGTGCTCAATGTCGGAGATTGCACCTTTATAGATGTAAACTGTGTGGACATAGAATTCAAAACTGCAAAATGTTTAATTTCATGCTCCAATGCAATCTTCAGAGTTTGTCTGAACGACCATGTTGTGTAATGAAAACCCAAGAAGAACAACCTCTCAGACTCAACAGGCGCGTCTGAAAGTGGATAAATATACAACATCGGGGTTGTGGGGGGTCTTAAATAAATTATGATCGCATTTTTAGCTTTTTACTGTCTTAATCAATTGTTTGCTTATTAATGAGTAGATATGATAATAAAAAACACAACAATAAAATTCCAAAACAATATAACAAAGGGGCCTCAAAATAAGCATTATATCAGATTCACACTAAAACACTCTGAAATGTTTGTATTGAAAGTGGATGAATATTGGAGTAGATAGACTAAATTATCGCCCAGTTCACACTTCACCCACGTCTATTGAACAGGTGAAGAGGCTCATCCCTTGTTCCGTGTTTAGGATGTGCTTTCCGGCTTTCTCTTTTCCAATCTTTTCATTCTTACGTAGCCCCCTGCACATCAGTGGCGTTACCGCCTTGCTCGGGGTGATATGATTTAAAAAAATACAACATCGGGGTGGGGGGGGGGTTCTGAAGATCGCACTGAAAGGTAAATGTAAAACTCACTATGTAGTGCTGATTCCTTCTTCAAACTCTCTCTCTCTCTCTCTCTCTCTCTCTCTCTCTCTCTCTATCTATCTATCTATCTATCTCTTTATGGAACATGTTTCAAATCGCTTTCATTCTGTAGGAATGGTAAACCTTTGTGGCGCTTTGAAACTCTCAAAACTATGTGTTTATTTTCAGTAACACTTTTCCTGGTTAAACGGATGAGACAGTCGCGTATTTTGAACCGGAGCCAGTAATTGCTACTCGTGCCCACGTATAGGTGATTTTCTAAGCGCTGATTAGATGTGGCACAAGGCCGAAAGTATGGGACACCCAGTGAAGATCAAACTCACTACTCAGTTGTAACTGGTTCTAGCGAGACAAGTGTGGTGCCACGTATAGGTTAGGAATTCGAATGCCGATTTTCATGATCTACATACATTTTTTTCACGTGACTATATTAAACGGAGCTAAGCAAAAATATAAAGACTCTCGCATACTCGTATATTTGAATGTCTTAACTATCATGCTAAGACCACGCTGAGATTAAACAAGAATACAAAGGTATAATTTTTTAAAAAAGTCATTTTCCAGTACCACCCGTTAGGGAGTGGTCTGAAGATCGCACTGAAAGGTAATAGTAAAACTCACTATGTAGCGCTGATTCCTTTTTCAAACTCTCTCTCTCTCTCTCTATATATATATATATATATATATATATACGCGGATAAGACAAAATTTTCTGTACTTTCGCTATATCTTATATCACACTGCCTTCTACTCATGCGTGCTTATAGTTGGTGCTTTTGTGATCATGTGATTGACATTTGATCTTGATCGCGCAATTTTTTTTTTTTTTTTGCTGTTAGTGTAAACACTAAAATGTTTTTTTATTATTTTTTCAGTAGCAGTAGATAGATTTGAACTCCTCACGGGTCTTTTGAACAGGAGTAGATACTTATCCTTTGTTTCCTGTTTAAGATTTGGTTTCCTTTCCTTCTAAAAATTTTTCAATCTCTTTCACTTCCGATAGACATTTGCGTCTTAGTGGCATTGCCTTGCTTGGGATGAACTGAATAAAAAAATCCGACATTTATATTATTTCAAACGTTATGGACACCTGTGTATTTAAAATAAGCACCCCACTTTTATTTTTTTAAGAATACACACTGTCATAATATGTACATATATCAATAATTTTTCTTCTTCATGTGCAGTGTCCATTCAGAACGTAGGCGAACATGGACTTCCACTTACTCCTGTCACTCTTAATATTTTTTTCTTAGTATCTCTCCCAAACCCCGCTCCGCCATCTATTTACTCAAACCCATCAAATATGTTTCGAGCTGCTTTCCCCTGTCTCTCTTTCCCTCTATCGGTCTTGTGAGTATTAAATTCTCCAGACCCTCCTTCATTACGTGTCCCAGCAACCTCAGCTGTCTCTTCTTGAAGTTAAGTATAAGTTTTCTTCTCACTTGCATCCTCTCCAACACCTCGTCGTTTCTCACGTGCTCGGTCCATAGTATCCTCAGCATCCTTCAGTATAACCATATTTCGGCATCCTCGAGCCTCACCTTCGTCCTTGAGCAGATTCACTGCCATACAGAAGGAGTGATTTTATAAAGCAGTCCAGCACTCTTTTCTTAGTTTTCAATGAGATTTTTTTTGTTTCTCAGTGCCCTTATATACTGTTTTATAAATAGAAATGGGGCGTCTACGAAATATCCACTACAATAAGGTTTGAAGAGAGAAAGAGAAGACTTTACGTATCAGTCTGTTTTTTTTTTTTTGTTTGTTTGTTTGTTTTTTTTTTGTTTTGTTTTTTGTTTTTTTTTGTTTTTGTTTTTTGGAGGGAAGATTTTTAGGTAATTCAAACTTTTACATTAGTCGATTTTACTTACTGACCGTTATCAGAGCAAGAAAGGACCCAGAGAAGGATGTTGCTAAATAGATATTTGGGTAAAATCCCGCCAGATAAACTAAACCAGCTGAGTTCATTCATCAGATGTGTTTGTTTTTTTTTTAATTGCACTTTGGCTTCTGTGAAAACTATGTAAATATGTTGTAGCCGTTAAACTGATATTTATAATGTTGTAAAGACTTTTCTCCTTCTTAAATCAATGCGTAAGAAGCCCACCGATTTTCTTACGCCAACATTTTTGTTCTGCCAACCGATAATCGGAAGTTGAATACGTAATTTGCAATAGCAATGATCCAATTTAACAGCTTTTTTTTTCTTTTTATAACATAGATCCCAAATCTGTAAAGATTTTTTGATTGATATGATTATAAAATCCAATAATTATTTCCAAGGTTTCAGTATACCTTCTTTATTAAAATGGCTTGCCTAAACATATATGACAAGAACGGATCCTTCAAAATCGTTAAATACTTATTTAATGTATTAACCGTTTTTAAATATTCTACCTTCGAATGTCAATACCTCGTCTTTTGAAACGTGCATTTGTTTATTCCAAAGTAAATACACAGTTGTTCTTATGCAAAGACATCCAAAATTTAAGGATGTACAAATCCGTATTCAAATAGTGGAAACTGTTTGCGAACAAATGTGTTACGTAAAAGAAATCCAAGGAGAAGGGCAATAACCAAGACTTAAAAGTGGCATTTGAGAGTATACGAAAGCCAAATATTATTGGCCAAAGGTAAAATTAGGGAATTTCTTGGTAAAATCACACTAAATCTATCATCTTTTATTAACATATGATAATACCGAGTAATGACGGTATTATATATATATATATATATATATATATATATATATATATATATATATATATATATATATATATATGCGTGTGTGTGTTAGTTATTTTTTGTCATAATTAAATTAGACCAGTACACATTTGTTTTAAAATTGCTAAATATATTTACAATGTAGAACTTTTGAATATTTTTCATTTGGAAATGAGTTATTTCCGCAACCTAGGTTTCAACCTTTTGGTATCTTCAGGCAATTTACAATAACTTTAGTTATAGTTATTGTAAATCGCTTGAAAATACCGAAAGATTGAAACCTAGGTCTCGGAAATAACTCATTTCCAAATGAAATACATATATATATATATATATATATATATATATATATATATATATATATAATAAAGAATTGATTAAAGTAAATTATTACTTGCGAAATGCATAACCTATTAATAGATATGCAATAATTAAACTCTTTTAGAAGAAGAAGAATTATTATTATTAATAATAATAATAATGAAAAAAATAATTAATAATATTTTTATTAATAATTAATGGTGATGATGATGAAAAATTATTTAATAATGTTTATTATTATTATTATTATTAATCATAATAATTAATTATTAATAATTGTCAGGGAAGCAAGTATACGGAAGGGAATTCCACAGGCGGGAAGTGCGAGCAAAAATAGGAAAGGCTGGATTAGGTCAAACAATCGTCCAGTTATACTATAGCCATGTTGCTCGCATAGGCCAGCATGCCAGAGTGCCATATGCTTTCAAGATATCTAGTGCAACAGTCCGATCTTCACTGTGCTTATCGAGAGCCCGGTATATATACACTGTGATGGTCGTTAACATATCAGCAGTAGAGCTGGTGAAGCGGAAACCATACTGTGTATCGTAGGCTGTGAGATGTTGAACAACTTCAGCATTAATAATAACCTCGAGCACTTTGACAAAAATCGGTAGGAGGCTGATAGGGCGATAATTAAAGGGGTCTGGGGTTCTCCAGCGTTCTTAAATACATGAACCACAGAGGATTTCTTCCAGCAGGCAAGGAAGCAAGAAGCAGAGAGGCAATAGTTGTAGAGTTTGGAGAGGACAAAGGAGAGTTCAAGGGCACATTTCTTTAGGACAATGACTGGAATTGCGTCACCTCCGCTCCACTTGGGGGGGGGGGGTCAAGCATTTGCATAAATACACACCCGATCAAAAATTTAAGACCACTTAAAAATTTTTAAAAAGAATTTTTTTTTTTCCGGATAGATTTTAAACTCCCTCCACTTAAGGTTACCAATACTACAATCTAAAAGGTTGTGGAAACAAAAAGCTACATTCCAAACATTTTATTTAGAAATTTACATTTTTATAAAATGAGGCGATTTACACATAATCAAAATTATAAGACCAGGGGTATAAATTGTTAGATCTATGGTAATTCCAATGGTTTTAGTTCAGTTAGAGATTAGCAATCACTTCGTAAAGGTGTTACCATGCCTAAAGCAAGCAAACTTACTGAAGTTGAGCGCTCTCGAATTCTAGAATTCCATAAGCAAGGTTTGTCACAGCGGGCGATCGCAGCTAAGGTAAATCGAAGTAAAACTGTGATATGCAACTTTCTAAAGAACAGTGAGAATTATGGAAAAGCAAAATACTCTGGTAGGCCCCAAAAGATTTCCCCTCCATTGAGTAGGAGAATAAGACGGGTTGTTATGAAAGACAGGGGACTTTCTTCTAGTCAAATTAAGGCAGTCAGAGATGCTGATTGCAGTCCCGTAACCATCAGACGACACTTACAACAAAAAGGCATGATAAATAAAAAGCGTAAACAAATTCCTCGGCTGCTTCCACGTCACAAGATGGGCTACTTAAAGTTTGGTCGTAAATACCTAACATGGACGTTGGGAAGTGGAAGAAAGTTCTGTTTTCTGATAAGAAAAAATTCAATCCAGATGGTCCTGATGGCTTCCAATGATATTGGCATAACAAAAACATGCCTCCTGAAATTTTCTCCACAAGTCATAGTGGTGGAGGGTCCCTAATGGTATGGAGTGCCTTTTCTTATAGAGGGATGATGGAGCTCCAGGTGGTGCAGGGTCGTCAAGCAGCGGCTGGTTATGTTAGCATGCTACAAAAAGCGTGTAAGGATGGATGGTTATTCCAACAGGATAATGCTGCAATGCTCGCTGCAAGACGGACCTTGACCTTTCTACAAGAAAATGGGGTCTATCACTTGGGACATCCTGCATGCTCACCGAACTTGAACCCAATTGAAAATGTTTGGGGGTGGATGACAAGAGATGTTTATCGAAATGGCAAACAATATTCAACAAAAAATGAACTTCGTGAAGCCATCTTCAAAAGCTGGAGCAACATCCCCCGCACCTTAATGGAAATGCTTATTTTTAGCATGCCCGACAGAATTTTTGAAGTCATCAAAAACAGTGGAGGTAGAACTCATTATTAAATTTGCTTGTTGAATGTTTTCATACACTTTTCATGCACGTTTTGTACAATTTCGTAGAATTTTTGTCTCTGGTCTTATAATTTTGATCATGTGTCAATCGCCTAATTTTATAAAAATGTAAATTTTTAAATAAAATGTTTGGAATATAGCTTTTTGTTTCCATAACCTTTTAGATTGTAGTATTGGTAACCTTAAGTGGGAGGAGTTTAAAATCTATCCGTAAAAACAAAAATTTCTTTTTAAAGATTTTAAAGTGGTCTTAAATTTTTGATCGGGAGTGTAACGAAGAAGACAACGCTCGAATAAAAAAAAAAAGAAGTGTAAGAAAGAAAAAAAGAAAGTTAATATTCAGAAGACGTGGGAATAATATTATAACGGTTGAAAACAATATCCAGAGAGAAAGTTAGTAGAAGAAAGAAAAATCTTTAATATTCTAATAAGAGACTAAATAATAATAACAGCAACTATTACTACTACTACTATCATTATTTTATTTTTTAAAAAAAGCATCATAATCTGATGACATAGGCTCGACACCTTGATAACCTTCCTTTTATTTTCTATTTTTCCTTTTCCCGTTCGCTGAGTTCAGCTCTCGTTTGAAATATTATACTGAATAAATAATATGCACTTGCCAAATAATTTGCTTAAAATTTTATCCACAGCTTAGATTACATGATAGCAGAAGCCAGAACGATGTTTAAATAAGACGTGTAAGAGGAGGGTGTCAGGCGAAAACTAAAAATTCCACAAAGTTCCATCTGACTTGTCTCGTTTTGAAACTGACAGCCCCATCTTGCCCTGTCATCTTAATCCCTAGCTTCTTCGAAAATTGACAGCGATGTCTACAAATTTAGATAGATTCCTGATAACAGTAGTTTTCTGTGTATACTACAGTCTCTAAAGAGACTTTTTTTCTGGACTTTATTGCTGTCTACTAGTCGCTTTATTAAAACAAATACTTAACAAAATTTAAATGTTTTAATATGTGTCTCTCTTGTTGTACGCATGCGTCTGTGAGTTTATTGGTACGTCATGACAGAAACTTGATACTGGTAGAATTTGTGAGGATAGATATTAATATCCATTAAACGTATAAGTCATGAAGTCGAGATTAAAAAAAAAACAGAATCTTTGTCATAAGTTCGCAATATTTCAGATTTATTTGACGCAGCTAATTCCCAACAGATATCTGTTTTAGGTGAAGCAAAAAATAAATTTAAAACATTGAAATATCGGTAATATTTCAGGTTGTTTACCACCAATATCTTAGTCTAGAACCAACAACTTACAAGATATCGTATCGATTAAAACTAATTATTTTGTATAGATGCTAGACAAATAGACGTGTTCGCATTTTTAGCTTTGACTTTTCGTTCACAGTTTAAACTAGCAGTATAGCCCGGTGTTGCTTGGGTGTAATGAAAGATTTAAAACTAATCCATGGTCCTGGAGCTCAGACTCAGCCTAAAGAATATTTGTGTGAAGTTTGGTGAGAATTGGATAAAAATTGTGAATTTGTATAAAGGACATACAGACAGATAAACAGACACGTACACAAACATCTTGCTTTATATATATATATATATATATATATATATATATATATATATTATCGATTTTTTGCACTAATGTAAGAACTGCAACCTTGAAACTTCTGAATATTGTTTCTTATGTCTTTGTCTATGAGTGTATCAAATTTGATTAAAATCGGACCATTCCTTCTATAACCCGATTATTTCGATTATCGATTTTCGATATTTATCGGGGGTACCTCGACACCACAAAACCTAGCTAAGAACACTCGCAGACACTTATAGTACAACTGTGTAAATTTTCAAGAAATTCGATTCAGCTGTTTCGGAGTCTATAGGTAACGGATACACACACACACACACACACACACAGAGAGAGAAAAAGTTCCATTTATAAATAAGTTTAGATATTTTACTACGTTACCCAATTTTTATTAGCAGAAAAGAAAATTAGTATAAATATATGCATTGTTTTACTATTTGACTCGATAAGTATTAAGTCCCAATAACTAAAACATGAGCTATCGGCACTACTTAAATTGACTGCTCTGCTTATAAAAAGTAGAGAAATTATTTTAACAATTTTTGTAGCTTCGTATTCATTAGACCTTCCTCAATCCCCGGTATTTATTATCATAAAGGATTGATTTTTTTTTTATTCTTTTAAAAGAGGTGATCCTGTTCATAATATAAATAAATGCCAAATCGACCCTTGTCTTCTTCAAGAGTTATCTGTACTTTATTTTACAAATTTCAGTTTTTACGTCATTAATAAATGCGCACTTTACTAATTGAGAAAAGGACATCTGTAAAACGCAATTATCAATGACATAAGCACAGATTCAAATTTGATATTTGTAAATAAAAACAAAATAAAGATAAACCTTTAAAAAGTCAGGGAACAATTTGACACTGAATTGATTTTTTTTAATCAACATTTTTCGATTGCGTCAAATGTCGTGTCTTGAGGAATGTCTAATGAATGTTAATCTACAAAAATGATTCTCCTCATTTTTTTTTTTTTTTTTTTTTTTACGAGCGGACCAATCAATTTAAATAGTGCCAAACTCACACCTGTAACGCTGACTAATATTGGTCACGTAACTATATATGCTTAAAAACAGGTTACGTCCAAAAATCCACAATTAAATCTATTCTACGACTCGTGGGACCAGGAATCTGAGAGATATTCTCTCTTTTAATGCACTATGATAAATTTTATTGCCAAACACAATTTGCATCGACAAACTTCGTTTTAAGGAACACGATATGCGAATATAATCTATGAATTTGATACTCTGAGAAAAGAAGCGAGAATATTTGAAACAATTTCTTTAATTACTCAGAATAAGGTTGGTATACCTAATTGATGTTCGTCTGTGAGATTTATTGAGTGAAACGCCTACAAAATGATAACTTAAAGGCTCTGTTATGTTATCGGTCCTGACCTGGTATATCGGCTTCAGTAACTTTCCCACCTCCGTGACGTGGATTCCTTCTGTTTCTTTTCTAGAAATATATTCATAGCAATTGCTTTAATCAGCTCTCTTTCTTGGTACCACTACCGCATGAATTTAAGCATAAAATTAGATTAGCATCTCCACTACCGGTGATAATTATTAGGCAACCTCAGTTTTTTAAAAAAATTATGTATTTCATAATATTTTTAGTATTTATTGTCAAGTGGATAATTCTAAATGAAAATAGAATGGTAATTTTGTTATTATTACTTTGCAAAATTATACAAGGCAAATAGCGACAATTTACCCATCGCTCCATGTAAATTTGCTATATACATATATACTACCGGCCATAATTACTAGGCAACCTCAGTTTTTTAAAAAAATTATGTATTTTATACTATTTTTAGTATTTATTGCCAAGTGGATAATTCTAAATGAAAATAGAATGGTTCTTTTGTTATTATTACTTTGCAAAATTATACAAGGCAAATAGCGACAATTTACACATCGCTCCATGTACATTTGCTATATATATATATATATATATATACTACCGGCCATAATTATTAGGCCACCTCAGTTTTTTTTTAAAATTATGTATTTTATACTATTTTTAGTATTTATTGTCAAGTGGATAATTCTAAATGAAAATAGAATGGTTCTTTTGTTATTATTACTTTTCAAAATTATACAAGACAGCCAGGAAGCCTTTGCTTCAGTCAGTCAGTTAAGTGCCATACGTGAAACACGCTTGGGCGATCATGTCTCGAAAGAGACATGACTGACTGGGCAGAAGATTATCCCGTAGTAGGTTACCATTGCTTTCTGCGGTAGACTGGTTGCCAGCCAAGGCTATAGAACCCACTCTGTCCTGTTATTTAACCCATAACTGGAAGGAAAAGTTTATCCCGCAGTAGGTTGCCATTGCTTTCTGCGGTAGACTGGTTGCCGACCAAGGCTATAGAACCCAATCTGTCCAGTTATTTAACCCATAACTGGAAGGAATAAACGGATTAATACCTTTCCCAAGGGTATTTGCACGTAAGTAAATGCAATGAATTCGGCTGGAAATCGAACTCGGTTCCACCGATTTCTCGTTCCGAGCCGATTTCTCGTTCCGAGCCGATATCCAATATACTACAACGCACATTACTTCGGCCAGCCAATAAGAAGAGACTACAAAAACTGGATACCAGAACAGTTCATTTGATGCACATATTATTGTGCAGTATTAAAAAAGAAACATTCTATTTTCATTTAGAATTATCCACTTTGCAATAAATACCAAAACTAGTATGAAATACATCATTTCTTTAAAAAGAAAACAGGGATTGCCTAATAATTATGGCCCATAGTTTAAGTTTCATCATTTTACTGTTAAAATAGCCAGATATAACCGTAAGTTTTATTCTAATAGTTTCTTTTTTCGTAAGTGAAACTCTATTCCGGTTTCTTACTTCCTGTCACCTATGATTTCAAATTTAAAAGCAATGTCAATTGTCTTCTTCTGTCTTCCTGAAAGTTGTTCTTTTAAGGTCCTTCCTTTTCGCTAACGTTTTCACATTTCCTTTCACACTCAGTAACTCCTTGCCTCCTAGTGACATTATCGCTTTGCTTCCAGTGAAATGATTTTTTTAAAAACTTGATGGGTGAACTCACTTTATCTGCTTCTAGTTTCAAAAGATATTTTCACTGCACACGTCGCAAATATGCTGAAGAATCGGTTGAATTATTGAACTCTATTTCTTATAAATTTCGTCGATATGACATTTTTAATCATTTCACTCCCAAGCGAAGGAATAAAGTCACTACTTGGTTCCCTGATAGATACAATCTAGCCATCTTCAGCAGGCCTCCAGCTCTCGCCGCTCCAGTCATCTTCAGCAGGCCTCCAGCTCCCGCCGCTTCAGCCAACTCCGGCTGGCTCCCAGCTCTTGACGCTCCAGCTATCTGCACCAGATATCCAGCTTCCGCGGCTCTAGCCATCTTCAGCAGGCCTCCAGCTCTCGCCGCTCCAGTCATCTTCAGCAGGTCTCTAGCTCCCACCGCTTCAGCAATCTCCGGCTGTCTTCCAGCTCTTGACGCTCCAGCTATCTGCACCAGGTATCCAGCTTCCGCGGCTCTAGCCATCTTCAGCAGGCCTCCAGCTCTCGCCGCTCCAGTCATCTTCAGCAGGTCTCCAGCACCCACCGCTTCAGCTATCTCCGGCTGGCTTCCAGCTCTTGACGCTCCAGCTATCTGCACCAGGTATCCAGCTTCCGCGGCTCTAGCCATCTCCAGTAGGCCTCCAGCTCAAACTGTCTCCAGCAGGTCTCCAGCTACATCCATGTCTAACAGGTTTTCAGGACAACACTTTTCAGGTACTACAAAATTGTCCTTTACTGAACAACACTGATCTCACCCTATACACGTAAAGATACTTTGAACTAATGCACCATATCCTTATTGTTGTTGAAGGACTTTTTTTTAACGAAAATAAACTTGCCAATATATTTTTTACTCAAGTCTTCATTTTGTTTGTGGTTGTCATCCGTCATTCAAAATCTGTTTGCGGATCAATATGTCACCCGTAAAAAGCTATATTCAAATTTCATTTTTTTATTTTTTTTTGTTTGTTTTTTTGGGTTTTTTTTTACAAAATATTCACCTTTTAGCATCCCACGCTGAATAAGTTCGTCTATTTGACAAAAGATGTCGTTTTAAACAACAATAAATAATGAGGAATGTCCTCGCTCTTAATCTCAAATGCTACCATTATAGTTCAAGTTTTAAAAAAAAAGATATTCCTTTTGTTCTAGCGTTTAAAACCCTAGCTGTAATCTACTAAGGATGTGATTTTTAGCCTCTTAGTTCTTATTCAACCATTGTATTAAATCTACAAGTATTCTTACTTTACGCGTAAAGATTTACAGAAAAGTAGTCGTATTATTGATTTTTTCAAACATTCCAATTTAGCATAAAGCCACTCAAGGGAAACAGATAGACGCGACTTCATCTATATTAAGTTCAAACTGTGAATACTTCGACTGTAGCACCTTTGTATTTACTAGTCTGAGGATTACACCAAACTTGTAATTATCAATTCATTAAATTGTTGACTTTATGACTAATCAAAGATTGGGAATATATTTGTGCGAAATTAAAAACGAAAACTTTTATTATTATTATTATTCTAAAGAATAAGCAAACAATTGTTAGGTGACTAACTGCCAGCAAGCAAAATATAATATATATATATATATATATATATATATATATATATATATATATATATATATATATATATTGATTGATTGATTGATTGATTGATTACTTAGTTTCTGCTCATAATAAGATTAGACCAGTGCATATTTGTATTAAAAAGTGCTCAAAACAGTTATATTGTAGAACTTTTGAATATTTTTCATTTGTAAACGAGTTATTACGCGGCCTAGGTTTCTACACTGAGTGGTGTCTTCAGACGATTTTCAATAACTGACTTTACTGTTTATTTTTTGTTTTTGTTTTTTAATTTTTTTTTTAAGAACGCTCATGTAACGGTGTTTTTTGAACGCTCGCGTGGCAGGGAATTTTTGAACGCGTAAAAAAACAATGAAAACGTCATAATTCCTTGTAATTTTAAATATTGCGCGTTCAAAAATTCCCCGCCACGTGAGCGTTCAAAAAAACACCGTTACATGAGCGTTCTTTAAAAAATAAATAAATAAACGGTAAACGGTAAAATAAGTTATTGAAAATTGCCTGAAGACACCACTCATGGTAGAAACCTAGGTCGCGTAATAACTTGTTTACAAATGGAATATATATATATATATATATATATATATATATATATATATAATTTGCGAACTGCGTTTGTTATTTTTGGTAACTATTGCCGTTGCCTAGTGGAGTTTTATGTCAACACAAAATAAAATTGCCGCTGATGGTGGATGTTATTGTGTTGCCGTCTTAATAATCTCTCTGAAGATGGCTCATGTGAGCCAAAAGCTTAGAACCAACTTAATAAAAAAATTATCCAAATGTTGGAGTATTTTTGTCTTTATTTTCAACTGAAATTAAAGCCAAAATACGACGTATAGAACGACTTATAATTAAACATAATAGACATTCATTGTCTCTTATATTTAACAGTATATGTTTAGAAAATTATTTACTGCCTTGATACACTATATATATATATATATATATATATATATATATATATATATATATATTATCAACCTTTTTCTACCGCAAGCTTGTTTTACTGATATGAAATTGTTTTTTCTATTCGCTCTTCAGTGGGTTGAGATGAGAAGACATTTTCTTTAAATTGATTGAAAACATCTGAAAATTGAGCCAAATGTCCAAACGGGAATCGAAAAGGCTCCATAAATTTCCTGAATAACAATACATTCCCGTTTCTTGGAAAGACGTGGAAAACAGAATTGTTGGACATTTGAACATTTCTTCTCCCTTAAAAAATCGTCGATCGAATCAGAAACATCCGTCATATCCTGCTATCAGATTCGAAATATTTTTTTTTTTTGGTGGGTAGCGAATGTCAAAAGCGCTGTGATAATATGCAAAAGAAATGTAAGGTTGCTGGCAGGCGTTCGATCACAAAAAGCTACGCAGCGTTGGGCAGGTCATCAATGTTAAATATAATTTTAAAAAATCAATCCAGATAAAATCCAATTATACAGCCTTACTCTGAATATCATTTACTTCCTTCAGGGTGGAAATGAATCTCATTACTACAAAACGGTTGCTATTACAGAGATCGAATAGTGTGTAGCCTTCAGTCAGTCTGTCAAGTACCATACGTGATACCCGCTTCGGCGATCATGTCTCGAAAGAGACCTGACTGACTGGGCAAAAAATTATCGTGCAGTAGGTTGCCATTACTTTCTGTGGTAGACTGGTTGCCAACCAAGGCTATAGAACCCAATCTGTCCCATTATTTAACCCATAATTGGAGGGAAGAGACGGATTAATACCTTTCCAAAACGTATTTGCGCGTAAGTGTATGCAAGGAATTCAACTGGAATTCGAACCCGGCGCTCCGAGTCGATATTCACTGCACCACAACGCTCATACCAAACCGAATTTAATCTCGGTTTACTTATAAGAGGTAATCCATTTGGATCTTTGTTTTAACAACTGTTTTAACTCCGGCTCAGAGCTGTGTACTTAAATGCAATTCGATTAAACCGACTGGATTATCAAGGAAATGACTCAGATGATCTCTGAATAGTATGAACCTTGCTTTTATTTTGTTTTATTTCTGTACATGCTAAATACTTTGCTACGGAAAACTGAACTGTCATTTCAAACTGGTAACTAGGTCTCACCTATTTACTATAAAAATAGTCAAATATAACTTCACTTCTACTCCAATCGTTTCTTTTCTCTCACTTTCCGCCTGTGGAACTCCCTTCCGTATACTTGCTTCCCTGATAGCTACAATCTCCAAAAGTTTAAATGCAACAGCAATTGCCATCTTCTATCTTCCTAAATCATATCCACCTCTCTAAATCCCATCCATCTTTTATCCTTTTTTTCGGCATTCACTGTACTCTATTTTATCTCTCACTGTAACCCCCTGGGCACTAGTGGAAGGTCTTGCCTTGCATGGGGTGAAATGAATATAAAAAAATAAACTCATATAACCCCCCCACATATAAATGAGCATTACATATAAATCTACATAACACATACAAATGACCCCCACATATAAATGAACCTAACGTAATATTCTACGTAGCATACATAAATGACCCCCACGTATAAATCTACGTAATATATAGAGAGCTCCACTTATAAATCTACATCATCATCATCATCATCATCATCATCATTTATTCATCATATCTAATGGTCCATAGGGCAGCAACTTTTTGTTGCAGTTTCTGTAACAAACTGTTTTTTTACGGGACAAGGTTGTTAGCCTGCACCCAACCCCCAAACCTGGAAGACCGGTGGACCATTCTTGGTCCTTACGTTTACAGCACCTGGTATCCCCAAATGGTCATCCATTTAAGTACTGACCAGGCTCAATGTTGCTTAACTTCGGTGATCGGACGGGAACCAATGTATTCAACACGATATAGGCGTAGACATACATCTACGTAGCATAGATAAATGACCCCCACGTATAAATCTACGTAATATATAGAGACCTCCACTTATAAATCTACATAGCACATATAAATGACCCTCACGTATAAATATACGTAATATATAGAGACCTCCACTTATAAATCTACATAGCACATATAAATGACCCCACGTATAAATTTACGTAATATATAGAGACCTCCACTTATAAATCTACATAGCACATATAAATGACCCCCACGTATAAATCTACGTAATATATAGAGACCTCCACTTATAAATCTACATAGCACATATAAATGACCCCCACGTATAAATCTACGTAATATATAGAGACCTCCACTTATAAATCTACATAGCACATATAAATGAATCCCCCATAAATGAACCCCACATATAAATGACACCCGAATATAAATAACCTCCACATATAAATTTACGTAACTTTTAAATGACCCCTACACCTTCTATCTCCCTAGAACCCATCAACCTCTTATCCTTTTTTGACTTCCCTTTTACCCTGTATTTTTTCCCTCTCACTGTAATACACTGCGTACCAGTGCTTGGAGTAAAATGATCATAAAAATTTTTTTTAAAAACTTTCTCTGGAAATTCTCTTTACAAGATATTTACCGAAAGAATTTGTTGGTTTGTCAAAGGTGAATTTTATAAAAATTTGAACAATTAGCTATAGTACTGAACAGTTCTATTTATTTATGTCATTCATGCGACAAAGCTTTTGCATGTTAAAGATGTATGTATTTATTTCCTTATATACGTTTTATAGAATGAAAGCTTCATACAAAGAAACATTTGGCATTCATTGATCAAGCAGCCAGCACTGTTTTCAGTTGAAATGTATAAAAGCTTTCTTAAAACAATTTTTCAGGAAAATAGTTTTCTCATGTCTAGTAGCGGTTGCTGCTTTTTCCAGTACTAATGCGAGGGGATACTTCCTAAACTTTTGTTTGATGTATTGTGGAAAATCAACATCTTGATTAGGTATTTATTTTCTTTAAGTTACATGTGCTATTCATTTTAGTTGTTGCTGCTGTTGGTATTTCTCATGTGATGTGGTTTCTGTTATTTGGTACAGTTCTTTGTTTGTGATTCGGTAGCACCAATCCACAATTTTCGAAGATGGATGATCTTGGCCAATACTCTCAGAGCCATTTAATCAATATCTTAGAATGCGGTTCTATACAGCTTCTTTTTTAATCGGTATCACTCCAAGCAAGGCAGTAAAGCCACTAAGACACAAGGGGGTGACAGGATGTGGAAAAATTAGGAACAGAAACGTTAATAGTGAGCAGAAAGAGAAAAGAAGAATCAGAAGGATAGTAGATAGCAACTGACGTTACATTTACATTTTTGCAGATTAAAGCTAGCTGAAAAGCATGGAGCCGGATGGGAGCTCCACAAGCGAGAGGCACGAAAAACAAACTGTTGCATAGAACTTACGGCTACTGTTAATAAATTTTCGACGCTAGTGTAGTATTTCGCTTACATTCATAAATTACTAGCAGTATAGCCCGGCGTTGCACGGGTGTAATGAAAGCTTTAAAATTAATCCATGGTCCTGGAGCTCAGACTTAGCCTAAAGAATATTTGTGTGAAGTTTGGTGAGAATCGGATAAAAATTGTGGATTTGTATAAAGAACATACAGACAGATAAACAGCCACACACACACACACATCTTGCCTTTAATATATATATATATATATATATATATATATATATAATCGATTTTCTGCACTATTGTAAGAACTGCAACCTTGAAACTTCTGAATATCGTTTCTTATGTCTTTATCTATGAGTGTATCAAATTTGATTAGAATCGGACCACTCCTTCTATAACCCGATTTTTTCGATTATCGATTTTCGATATTTATCGGGTGTACCTTGACACAAAACTTAGCTAAGAACACTCGCAGACGCTTATAATACAACTGTGTAAATTTTCAAGATCGGTTCAGCCGTTTCGGAGTCTATAGGTAACGGACACACACAGACAGACACACACACACACACACAAAAACAGACAAAGTTCCATTTATAAATAAGTTTAGATACGTGCCAAAACGAAGAGCTCATCTGAACAATTATCATGAAATTATTTATAATAAAAAAAAGGGACAGAGAGGCAACCTTGTGACTGAAGCCGAGCCACCAGATCAGGACCAATAATATTGCTGATTTTTCTTTGAATCTTATAAAGGAGCTCAAGGTTAATAGCGGGAGCACCGGACCATATGTGGACGCATTATTCTAAGAATCGGTGAATGGTAGATTATAGATAAGATAGATTCTGAAGAGAAAAATTGTCTGGCGCGACACATTGAACCTACTTTCTTAAGAGCTGACCTATCAATGGATACAATATAGCCTTCCTACTTCATATCAGCTGAGAATGTTAACTCGAGAAGGTGCAACTCATCACTTTCCTAGAGGTTGGCATCAGCCATGTTGATGGAAAGCAGAGACGAATCTCCCAGATAATTAATGAGAAGAAGTTTAATTTCGGAGGTGTTAAAAGAAACAAGCCATATTTTGTCCCAGTTAATGACGGTCTTGAGGTTGTTTTGGACATCAGCTGCCTCTTTGACCTTATCGGACTGACAGTTTAAATATTTCTGAATGGCTTCGGCGCCATGCATGACATCTATATAAAAGTATCGACCTGACGAGGCGATTTTAAGAAGATGACTCGAGTTTTCAGGTTAATGTTTTGTAGCAGTTGGCTAAGTTGGAAAAAAAATATCTCTGATACAGCCTATTCTATGTTCAATCTCATTTTCTTTGATACTAAATCTAAACTTATTTATAAATGGAACTTTGCCTCTGTGTGTGTGTCAGTGTGTGTGTGTCCATTACCTATAGACACCGAAACGGCTGAACCGATTTTCTTGAAAATTTACACAGTTGTACTATAAGCGTCTGCGGATGTTCTTAGCTAAATTTTGTGTCGCGGTACACCCGATAAATATCGAAAATCGATAATCGAAAAAATCGGGTTATAGAAGGAGTGGTCCGATTTTAATCAAATTTGATACACTCATAGACAAAGACATAGGAAACGATATTCAGAAGTTTCACGGTTGCAGTTCTTACAATAATAAAGAAAATCGATTATATATATATATATATATATATATATATAAAAGACAAGATGTTTGTGTGTGTGTCTGTTTATCTGCCTGTATGTCTGTATTTTTTCAACACTTTTATTTTAGTTTTTGCTTCGGGTTTGGCTCTAAGTAGGTATAATTGTAGTTCTTAGTCTCAGCCATGATACCATTTACTCAGAGGACTTATTTAGCCCTCAAAATTCAGTTTACAACGAAAAAAGTATTTGATATCGATACCAGGAAATCAAAATTTGACTTACATCCATTCATTTTTCTTTCAGTCTACGGTTTTGCTTTTAACTGGAAACAACTATTGCTTTTTAGTCTTTCGTGCCAACGTCCAAAGAGTCTGAGCTCCAGGACCATGGATTAGTTTTAAAGCTTTCATTACACCCGAGCAACGCCGGGCTATACTGCTAGTTATCCATAATATAAAGAATTAGTTTTAGCGTCTGCGGAAAGGAGAATTCACACAGAGATAGCAATAATTAAAATAATTTATTTTTACTGTTGTTGTTATCGTTAGTGTGTTATTTGATGTGTTTCTGCTGGTTTTTCTCAAAAGAGTTAAAAAAATTTGACAAACTAACATTCTTGAATCGTTGTGATTTGGTGTAGTTTCGGGCTGGCATTTCTGAGTTGACAATGATTATTATCAAATCTTTTAAGTATGTTTAATGGTTAAAATTATCTTTTCTCTTCACCTGACCTGCTCTCTGCTACGTCCGGGTCAATTTCTGTTTTTAATGGTTTCTACTTAATCCTATTGAATTGGTAAAATTTACCTTAGTCCATTTCAAACCAGCTGTCACTGTCGCCTAACCACATCGAACATTTTGAATATTGCCAAATCAGGAACGTGTTTTAATGTTTGGACATTTAGTTAGCATACAATGATGCTAATTTGTCTCTATAAACATTTCCGCTTTGAGACTGGACAACAGATTATCATAACTTGATATTTGAATTTATTATTTCCGTTGGTCCAAAGAAATAATTGATGTAGAAATTATGGTGATTATATATGCAATAATACGCCAGGATACAGAACCAAGTCTAAGGCGGGTTAAGGCATGTGCTAAAACAAAATGGACGATAACTTTTGAAGAAAAGAAAACGCAGCACGTGTTATTTAAATATATTTAATATCCAAAAAAGGTGGAGAAATAAACAAAAAAGAAATGTTTGTAGATAATGTGTGTCTGTGGACATAGAATAAAAAAGGCGTCCGGTTATCTTTTCAACGGAAAAAGGAGACTCTTTTTGTTCTTGGCTAGCTTCTTTGGACAGCAGCAATTTCTTATATGGTTGCTGACTCTGTTTTTTCATAACCTGACGCCACTGTCTCGCCAAACTTCACAAAAATCTTCTTTAGGCTAAGTCTGAGCTCCAGGACCATGGATTAGTTTTAAAGCTTTCATTACACCCGAGCAACGCCGGGCTATACTGCTAGTAATTTATGAATTTAAGCGAAATACTACACTAGCGTCAAAAATTTATCAATAGTAACCGTAAGTTCTATGCTAACAGTTTTTTTTTCGTGCCTCTCGCTTGTAGAGCTCCCATCCGGCTCCATGCTTTTCAGCTAGCTTTAATCTGCAAAAATTTAAATGTAACGTCAGTTGCTATCTACTATCCTCCTGATTCTTCTTTTCTCTTTCTGTTCACTATTAACGTTTCTATTCCTAATTTTTCCACATCCTGTCACCCCCTTGTGTCTTAGTGGCTTTACTGTTTCTGTTGCTTCGTACTGCCTGGGTTTAATAGGTGGTAAAAAAGAGCACGGGTACTCTTTTTGTTTTTTGTTTTTTTGTTGTTTTTTTTTGTTTTGTTTTTTTTTGTTTGTTTTTTGTTTTTTTTTTTTTGTTTTTGTTTTTGTTAATTTAACACTGATATAACCAGGGGCTCGTGATTCTTACTGATTGGTCCATTTTTAGCCATTCAGCGTTCAAGGCTTGTCCTGTGTTTGATAAGTCTTATTTTCTGATTGATTATATTAAATCCCAGTAAAACTTCCTCACTATTGATGAATATTTAAAAGAATGAGCTTTCCTTGTGGTATGATAGCCAACTTTTCTGTCAACTCTCTCAAATTTGCCAGAAATGAGATTATTGTTATATATTACTAAAATTTGTGTTGCTTAATCCATAAAAATCACTATTGCTACAATTCTCTCTATTATAATAGAGACCATTGTGTATTTATATATGTGTGAAAAAAAATTTCAAATTTTCCAAAATCAGATGGCCATTTTAACGAGTGAAATTAACACCCATCTCATCAGCGATAACAAAACATTACAGGAAAATAAATTTAATTTATTTGTTTGTTTGCTTGTATAAAAAACGGAAGTAAGGGTAGGGAAAAAGAAAAAAGAAAGAAAAAAGGAAAAAACATGGCAGATCTTTGCAGTAGGAACTTGTAAGTTTGCCATTTGGTGAAAAATACATTAAAATTAATTAAAAATAAAGGATATATATATAAGAAAGAAGTGGGTCAAACAAAATAAGGGTCTTTAGATGTCACTATTAAAGGTAATGTTAATATCAAAATAAATTGATTAAATAACTGAAGCTAAAAATTATACCGAGAAGGAAAATAGATTTAAGAACGGGAATTTAAATCATAATAAATGAAATTATGTGGCTAATAAGAAGAAATGAAACAACTATTTTAAGGAATTTGTAATTTTTGATTACTCATGAGGATATTAAACTAAATTTAAATCGATGATGGCATTAATACAAAAATAAACAGGTTAACAATCACTTAAGTTGAAGATAAACATAAACATTTACCTCCAGGCCGTTTCTTTCGGATTTATAACATATATATATATATATATATATATATATATATATATATATATATATATATTCTTCCTGTCACGTTCATTTAGAGAGAGTGAGACAATAGCGAATCAGCATCGGCTTAGTTCATTCTCTTTACTACCAGTTATGAAAGCTATAATTATGTTATCGAGTAATGAAGAAATTTTTTTAAAATTTATATATATATATATATATACTCTTTTTGTGTATATATATATATATATATATATATATATATATATAAATTAGAGAAAATTTTCAAAATTCAAAGGTGTCGGATTTACATTTCGACATAGGATCTCTAATAGAGATTCTACGTCACGTCAGCGACATTGTTTTGTTCCAAATGGCGAAGGCCCTGGGGTAAAGTGTGGAAGGGTTTTAGGTTAACAACGGTCACAGAGTACAACAGGACAGAGCTGTTAGTGGCGGGGTTACAGGGTGTTGAAACGGTATATTTAGGAAGGGGAGGAATAGGTTTAAATGTAATGCCTTAAAATTTTTTAATTAAGTTTATCCATTACAGGAAGTCATGAATTTAAAGTTATTAAAGAAATATATATATATATATATATATACACACACACACATATATATATAGGGATTTGGTAAAGGGGTTCATATTTTATAAAGATAGACAACTAAAGGATTTAAATTACTTTTTTAAGGTTAAGATTTTGCGCTGTTTGAAGAGGTGTATTTAGGCAAGAAGGAATGGGTTTCATTATAAGATTTTCAAAAATTTTTATTTAAGTTTATTTAATTAAACCTTTTAGATAGAAGCGATTTAATGGCAATTACAGGAAGTTATCAGTTTAAAATTATTAGAGAAAAAAATTATTAGAGAAAAAATATTAGAGAAAAAAATATTAGAGAAAAAAATAATATATATATATATGTGTGTGTGTGTGTGTGTGTGTGTGTGTGTGTGTGTGTGTGTGTGTGTTAACCAAGGAAACAGGGGTTTAGTAAAAGAATCCATATTTTCTAAAGATAGGCAATTAAAGGAGGTTGGGATATGAAGGTAGGGGGGTTAAAATACTTTTTAAGGTTAGCGTTAGGGTAAAATTAAGATTAAAACTTAAATTGAATCCTTTTAATTTTTATTCTAACATCTAGTCACCGGGATTTAAATTCTAAATTTAAGTATTCAAAAAATTTGCCTTGTGGCGGCACTTACTGATGAATTCTCTCCTAAGATTCAGTAGCCGGTGTTGGTGGGGGTATTTTAATATTGAAATTTTTTCCAGTAAACATAGACAGCACCTATCACGAAAATTCCTCGGAATACGGGCTGAACCTATCAGTTTCCAGCTAATTTCAGGATCCAGCCCTTCCTCTTTCATTTTCCAGAATGTCCGCGAAAGGGCTGTCTGGTACCTCTGACCGGGGTTCGAAAAGAAGTACCTGTGGTTATACAGTCTTTGTTTGAAAGGACCGGCGGACATACCGATATAGGTCCGGAAGTCGTTTTTTTGTTTTTTGTTTTTTTTTGTTTTTCTTTTTGTTTTTTTGTTAGATGGAGAAATGCGGGCTTCATAAATCACCTGGGTGGATTTGTATTTTCCCTCCACCGGGCAGGCGTCCACAGAATTACAGCTGCATTCGTTTAGAACTCTGGTCCTAGATTCAGTATTGCGCAAGTTCACCAGAATACTCCTATTATGGGAATTAATAAGGCTATCCATATTCGGGGTACAAGAATAACTAATTTTAAGGGTGTACCTATTAAAAATCTTCCGAAGAGGGTTAGTTTTAAAGCTTTCATTACACCCGAGCAACGGCGGGCTATACTGTTAGTATATATATATATATATATATATATATATATATATATATATATATATATATATACTAGCAGTAAAGCCCGGAGTTGCTCGGGTGTAATGAAAGCTTTAAAACTAATCCATGGGAGCATACAGACAGATAAACAGACACGTACACAAACATCTTGCTTTTAATAAATATATATATTATCGATTTTCTGTACTATTGTAAGAACTGCAACCTTGAAACTTCTGAATATCGTTTCTTATGTCTTTGTCTATGAGTGTATCAAATTTGATTAAAATCGGACCACTCCTTCTATAACCCGATTTTTTCGATTATCGATTTTCGATATTTATCGGGTGTACCTTGACACAAAATCTAGCTAAGAACACTCGCAGACGCTTATAGTATAACTGTGTAAATTTTCAAGAAAATCGGTTCAGCCGTTTCGGTGTCTATAGGTAACTGACACACACAGACAGACAGACAGACACACACACACACACACACACACACACACACACACACACAAAACAGACAAAGTTCCATTTATAAATAAGTTTATATATATATGCAAAAAGATATTTGTACCCACAGAAGAAAAACATATAGATCTGAACAAAGTAGGTGTCATAGTACACCTTACGCCTTAGGAATATTTCGGCCAACACTTTATCAGAGGCATACGTTGGCAAAATTCAAATAATAATCAAGGACACATTGATATAACGTTTGAGAAGGGAAAGTTGGGACACGATTAAAAATAAATTTTGATCAAAAATGATTAAAATGTACGGTGGAGTGTAAACATAAAGTTCCAAAAGAGTATTAAAAAAGAAAAAAAAGGACACTTGCAAACGTAAGGAGCGAATAAAGTGCTCCTTTTGTCTGCACAGACAGGGGTGGGGAATCTTTAGGTATACAGTCCTAAGAACACGAAGATGTTAAAACGAACGAGCGCTATGCAAAATCGTGAACCATGTGTCTTTGTACCAGGAGGCACAGTCATGTCTACTGTTGTACCGTTTGGATCTGACGAGCCGCGTTAAGAACATCAAAGCGGTGAAATATGTATCATCCAAGCTAATAATCAAAAATCCTTTATAATATATATATATATATATATATATATATATATATATATATATATATATATATATCCTATTATAATCAAGAACGTTGTATGTGTGTATATAACACTGCACTATTTTCTGCACTATTGTAAGAACTGCAACCTTGAAACTTCTGAATATCGTTTCTTATGTCTTTGTCTATGAGTGTATCAAATTTGATCAAAATGGGACCACTCTTTCTATAACCTGATTTTTTCGATTATCGATTTTCGATATTTATCGGATGTACCTTGACACAAAACCTAGCTAAGAACACTCGCAGACGCTTATAGTACAACTGTGTAAATTTTCAAGAAAATCGGTTAAGCCGTTTCGGAGTCTATAGGTAACAGACACACACACACACACTCACACACACACACACACACACACACACACACAGAGACAAAGTTCCATTTATAAATAAGTTTAGATTTAGTATCAAAGAAAGTGAGATTGAACATAGAATAGGCTGTATCAGAGATAGTTTTGCCCAACTTAACCAACTGCTACAAAACATTAACCTGAAAACTCGAGTCATGTTCTTAAAATAACTAATTTAATTGTGACCAAAAAAAAAACTATTCCTATCTTTCACACTCAGGGTTTTTGGATTATTTTTTTCTTATATCTTTTAATGTAATATATTCAATAGTAGGTACATCAATATATATGCTGCCATCATTTTAGACGGTATATCGATATAAATATTTTGCCGTCATTGTTTATGGCACGGGCCCACTCGTTAATGAATAAGTGTGATGTGGACCTTGATGTGTGAGGCCGATTATGTGATAACTTACTTATGAAGTGGCTGGGTTGGCGTAGATTCTCTTTGTTTGGAATCTTTCTCCGTATGTCTCGTAGGTATTTAGACGACGTATCGATATAAAAATATTTTTACGGCACGAGTCTACTCGTAGTATGAATAAAATTCAAATGGAGCTTGTGTGAATAAAACCACTTTAAAAAATCTTTTTTTAAAAAGTATCAATATCCTCAACGCAAACAGACCCGTTCATATAATTCATATGAACTGCAATTACAAATTTTACAAATCAATTTGTCAGTTAAATCGATTTTCTTGAAGTTTTCTCAATTATCAATTCAAGAACATTTGGTCTGCATCTGAGGGCAAACAGACGTCAAATAGTCTTTGAACATTTGGCCCCCACATTTCTTCGCATTAAAATTTCGAACCAGTTTATTAAAAAAAAGCGTTTAGTAGAACTGAACAGTAGAAACTATGAACAATAAAATGACAAAATTTTATTGAAAATATATTTGTACAGTTTGCATTATTCGTTGAACCGTGTACGTTTTTATGCCATCTTTCAGAAAATTTACTAATTTCGAAAGAGATTAAAGATTCAAATAACTGGCATTAAAAATTGTTTCATATATTAAAAAATAAAAATACGTTCCATGATTTAATTTCGCGCCTCATCTTCTTTTCTTGTTATGTATTTTTTTAGAATGCGGTATATTGTCTAGTTTTATTTATATATTTGCTTTATACCCACTCCTTTATGTGTCATTTCATTGACTTTTAACATCAACCAGCCTCGAAACTTTCGTGATTATGGAAACCAGACAAAAATGTTTTTGTTTTGTTTTTGAACTTTTTTTTTTCACTAGAATTTCCTTTATGCAACTCTGATGCTTCCAACACATTCACCTCCTCTGACCCTAACCCGGTTTTTGCCTCTGGCAATTTTGACAACAAAGTGCGTCGTCATTCTGTTAGGTTTGTTGTAAGCAAATTCATGGGCAAGATAACAGTGGAAAAATTGAATCAGAAACACAGAATGGATAAACGGCCAGTTATTTTTCCTGTGCGTCGTGTTAACAGAATGAACGGCATCTCAACCTCAGACTGTTTAGCTTGGAGAAGCAACGATATTTTGTTTGTGTGTTTGTTTTGTCTATTACTTTTGGTTAGATGGTAAGAATTTCCAAGCAGCAATATTTGTACCTGTTCATTCACGAAGAATATGCAAAGTTCGAAGCCGCAAGGTTGAACTTTCAAAACCAGATGTAGCTTGAGAAAACTTTAAAAACCGTACCATAACAAAGAAATAATATAACGGATTATTATTATTATTATTATTATTATTATTATTATTATTATTATTATTATATTTCGATTTCTGCCATGGTCACACAACCTACCAAGTCTGCGGGAAGACTTAAGTTAGGTAGTGGTTTGTTGTTATGGCTATATTTCATGATTTGTTTTTCTAACTCCCATAACATCACTAGCGTTAATTTGGACAAAGTTCTTCTTAGTGTGTGAGTTGTACTTATCAAGACATTTTTTGTATTTCCCTTAAGCTGAGATTTTTTTCTGGTATTTTTTCGATGTGTTGTTTGTTACTAATATAGATAGCCGCACACACACTTACGCACATATTTTGAGAATGGTCTCTGCGTGGTAACAAGGAGATGATTACGTGAGAGACTAGAGTCAGCTTTGGAATAGCAGGTCAAGGATAGTTGACCCAGATATCCTTAGTAACAAATGTCTAGACAGGGAATAAGCTAGACATGGAAGTCAGTTGCAAGTCGTGAAGAAGCAGGAGTTAGAGTTCACGCCAAAAACAAATCACGTGGAAAGCAAAAGTTTGAAGTCAGTTGCAGATCGAATCTCGACAGAACAAGTCATATTTGCTGAGCGCTGAAATATGATGAATGAAGTGAAAACGCATTTGAGATAATAGCGTAATTTAACCAATTCATCTTAAGCAACTCCGGATAAGAAAAAAGCAAACTTATAAATTCTTATTCGTTAAAGCAAGGAAAGAAAGCGGAGCCGAGCCATTTATTGAGAAAGAAAGAAATATAACGACGAAGCTAAGAGAAGATTTGTATGCTGGTTTATATTTGTTGAAAGAAGAAAAAGAAAGCGGGGCCGAGTCGTTTATCGAGAAAGAAAGAAATGTAGCGACGAAGATGAAAGAAGCTGTAATATTATTTGTATGCTGACTCCTACTTGTTGAAGGAAGAAGAAGAAAGCGAGGCCGAATCGTTTTATCAAGGAAGAAAGAAAGATAGCGACGAAGATAAGAAGAAAAGCTGTAATACAATTCGTACGCTGATTCCGGTTTATTCAAAGAAGAAAAAGAAAGCGAAACCGAGTGGTTTATCAAGAAAAGAAAAGAAAGAGAGATAGCGACGCAGAAAAATCAACATATAAAGGAAAATATTTTGAAGATAAAGAACAAAGCAGAATTGTTTGAATACAGAAAATACGACGCTGGTTGAAGAAAATAATAAAGAAATGTGCAAACATTTCAGAGTATTTGTATGCTGCAAATATAATAGTCAACTGAAAGAAACTGAGACAGTCGAAATTACATGCATTTCAAGTGTATAAAGAAAGAAGAGGAAGAGAGAAAAGAAAAGACAGTAAAAGAAAGCGAGAAGGAACTGATATAAAGATAAGTTATTATGTTCTTAGACCCATGTTAGAACACGCATGCACTTCCACGAATATTATGTTACCACATACACCATACCACGTGTTTATAAATAATATGGTTCTCCCCATTTTATCTTGTGTTAATCTCTTGCATTCGTAATCACCTGTATTCATTCATATTTGCTGTTGTGTATTGTAAATGGCTATTTGGACTGCGTTGGGTATCCGAATATAATTTTGAAGTTCAGGTCATTGGACATTCTAATTCATACTTAAATAATTCTTTTATTTGATCTGTTATTACTTATTAAACTTTTATATCAAAATCATCTCGTCTCGACGTTCATCCTTGAATTGGTGGTCAACAGACCTGAGAAGGCTGCCGTTCGATTATATCAATCGAACAGCAATCTTATTTTATTTTTTTTATTTATCAATATCCATTTGTCATGATTTGGGGCAGATAACCCGTATCTGTCCATAGATGTGAAAATTCAATATACTCGAATCGACGTGTATACGTCTTGATGGTTATCGTCGAGACAGTTATGTGAAATATTGTGTTTCTTTTTTTAACATTCCTAGCGCACCTGCTATGTCTGGTACTATTCTTGTTTTCAATTTTCACGTTTTTTGTTTTCTCTTTCGGGTTACAGGTCTTTATACTTCGATTGTTTTCCAAATTCCTTGGTTGTTATGTTACAATCCGCTGAGTAAGACAAATCAATTAGTAGGCAAGTTTGTTTGTTTTTGTTTTTTTTTTTCGTTTTTTGACAATTATGTCCAAACTGATTGAAAAATGATAGGAATATTTATGTATGGGTCAGCTGTTTTATCTAGTATCATAGTACCTATGCACTCTTCCTATTTATGCCTAAGATCAAAGTGTAACTCCCTGCGCCTTCTCCCATACTTAGGTTTAGTGTAATATCTATGCTCTCCATAAAAAGTGCTATACGCGCATGCGCACACAGCGAAGGCGTTCAGAAAAGTTCTCGATCCAACCCATTTCCTAAAATCAAACTAAAAATGAGTAAATGTTAAATTGGTGAGACGTTTCTTGGCCGGAAATGGAAACAGATAGATAGATAGATAGATAGATAGATAGATAGATAGATAGATAGATAGATAGATAATGAACTGAAGCAAATAGATAGATAGATAGATAGATAGATAGATAGATAGATAGATAGATAGATAGATAGATAATGAACTGAAGCAAATAGATAGATAGATAGATAGATAGATAGATAGATAGATAGATAGATAGATAGATAGATAATGAACTGAAGCAAATAGATAGATAGATAGATAGATAGATAGATAGATAGATAGATAGATAGATAGATAGATAGATAATGAACTGAAGGAAGATAGATAGATAGATAGATAGATAGATAGATAGATAGATAGATAGATAGATAGATAGATAATGAACTGAAGCAAATAGATAGATAGATAGATAGATAGATAGATAGATAATGAACTGAAGCAAATAGATAGATAGATAGATAGATAGATAGATAGATAGATAGATAGATAATGAACTAAGCAAATAGATAGATAGATAGATAGATAGATAATGAACTGAAGCAAATAGATAGATAGATAGATAGATAGATAATGAACTGAAGCAAATAGATAGATAGATAGATAGATAGATAGATAGATAGATAGATAGATAGATAGATAGATAGATAGATAGATAGATAATGAACTGAAGCAAATAGATAGATAGATAGATAGATAGATAGATAGATAGATAATGAACTGAAGCAAATAGATAGATAGATAGATAGATAGATAGATAGATAGATAGATAATGAACTGAAGCAAATAGATAGATAGATAGATAGATAGATAGATAATGAACGGGAAGCAAATAGATAGATAGATAGATAGATAGATAGATAGATAGATAGATAGATAGATAGATAGATAATGAACTGAAGCAAATAGAT